>CAUYON010140889.1:0-36772 GCA_963573935.1 Arctocebus calabarensis
CAAAAAATGGCTGGGCGTTGTGGCGGGTGCCTGTAGTCCCAGCTACTTGGGAGGCGGAGGCAGGAGACTCGCTTGAGCCCAGAAATTGGAGGTTGCTGTGAGCTGTGATGCCATAGCACTCTATCCAGGGTGACAGCTTGAGGCTCTGTCTCAAAAAACAAACAACAAAAAAACCAAATTATCCAACCTTAGTAGCTTAAAACAGCACACATTTATAACCTTACAGTTCTGGAGATTGAAAATCTGAAATGAATCTTAGAAGGGGTTATAGGGCTGCATTCCTTCTAGAAGCTCCAAAGGAGAATCCATTTCCTTGCCTTTTCCAGCTACTAGAGGCTGCCTACATACCTTGGGTAATGGTTCCATCCTCCATCAAAGCACGTCACCCCAACCTCTATTTCTTCGCCCTTCCTTTTCTGCCTCTCACCGTCCTGCCTCCCTCTTATGAGGGTCCTTGTGGCTATCTTGGTTCCTTAGTTACCTTGGAAAACCTAGAACATGTCTCCCATCTCAAATTATTCACATCTGCAAAATCCCTTCTGCCAGGATTCCCTAAAGTGGTTTCCTTAGACCAAGGTGGATGTTGCTTATAAAGTGAGTACTAAAGGTGGGCTGGGTGTGGTGGCTCACACCTGCAATCCTAGCATGCTGGAAGGTTGAGGCAGGTGGATTGCTAGAGCTTGAGAGTTCGAGACCAGCTTGAGCAAAAGTGAGACCCTGTCTCTACTAAAAATAGAAAAATTAACCAGGTCTTCTGGCAGGTGCCTGTAGTCCCAGCTACCTAGGAGGCTGAGGCAAGAGGATCACTGGAACCCAAGAGTTTGAGGTTGCTGTGAGCTAGGATGCCATGGACTCTACATAGGGTGACAGAGTGCAATTCTGTCTCAAAAAGACCACCCCCCCCAAACCCTGCAAAGTTAATATTAATGGGCCAAAGAGTACAGAGGTGGGCTTGATCATTAAAGAGAAATGCTAATGAATGTATTTTAGGGGAACAATTCCTGTGAAATTGGTGTTCCACAGACAGGCTGGAGGTGAACAACCCTGCTGCTTAGGGGGAAGCTGGCTTTGCCAGCGGCTAAGTGAAGCAAGCCTTACTTGGACTTCTGTATTGAAGTGCATAGTCTCATAAAAGTTGCAAATGAGTTTTATGCTGTCAGTTTGCCCCTTTAAGGAGTTATGCATATTTATAAATTCTTAGAAAACCTAAGAGGATGTAGTGCTTGCCCCAGGGTAAATAAAGGGAGGGGGGGAGAAAGAAGCCATCCACCCAGGTGTATTCCCTGTTCAGAGGGGCTGCAGTAGAGGGGAATGAGGCCCCTAGGCAGACGACTCAGGCCACTTGTTCTAGACATCTTGCTGTGGATAGAGAGCAAATTAAGGGCAAAGCCGGCTCTCCTGACTCCTGGACCCCCAAACTGGACCTTCTGGTTGGAAATCTTTGACTCTTAAGGGGAGGGTAGCTCTAGCATTAAGGCCAGATTCATTCAACAGATATTTATTCAGTACCTCTGTGTACTGAGCCCTGCCCTAGAAGCTGTGAGCAAGTCAGATGTGGTTCCTGTTAGCGTATGGTCACAGCACATCAGGGAGACAGACCCTAAGCAAGTTGCAGAAAACAAAAAATGATTGTAAATAATGGTGAGGGCCGTGAAAGGAAACAGATGGGAAACTGGGGTAAGGATGAGCATGGATGGGAGGGAAGGTGCATGCATTTCAGATGGGAAGGTCGTGGGGGTGGGGTGGGAGGGATGCCTCTGAACAAGTCTTGTGGTTTATGCATAGGCCTGAAGGATGAGGCAGAGGCCCTGGACTGGGCAAGGGCTTGATGGTTTGGAGGAAGTGGGAGAAGGTGGGAAACAGCAGCTGAGGGAAGGTTGGTGGGGTGGGCAGGGAGCAGGTCCTCAAAGGTCTTGTGGGCTATGGCAGACCACTCGCCATTTATTCGATGTACAGTGATCATTTTACAAGCTATGATACATAGTTTAAAAATAAGATCCTTGAGAATCATGGAGGTTCTGTATTGTTTTTAAGGAACCAAATACTTATTACATCCGGGGCACCCAGTTAAGCACTTGATAAGCATTATCTTGTGGAATACTTTCAACAGCCCTGAGTTGGATAAAATGTACCCATTCTACTGGTTGATAAAGTAAGAGAGTAAAGCAGGTAGCAGGGGCAGGATTGCAAACCCAGGTCTGACTTCAGTGCTTTGCCTCTAACCATTTTGTTTTCTCTCACTCCCTCTTCCCCTTTTTCAACATTAAAAATTATGTAGATATAAATATATGTAGATATAAAATTATTTGTCATTGGGGGTATTGCAGCTGGTTTTAATTTGAACAATTTTGGCTGTATCTTACAGGTTTAATACACAGTAGCACATTTCCATAGTTCACCTGGAAAAGTTTTGGCACAGAGAATACAGGTAGGAAAATGTGATCTGAAAAAGAACTTGCCTGGGATTTATAATTCAAGGTCCCACTCTGTTGCCCAGGCTAGAATGCAGTGGCATCATCATAGTACACTGCAATTTCAAACTCCTGGGCTCAAACAATCCTCCTGCTTCACCCTCCCAAGTACCTGAGACTGTAGGTGAGCAGTACCAAGCCTGGCTAATTTTTCTATTTTTTATAGAGTCAGGATCTTGCTCTTGCTCAGGCTGGTTTCCGAGTCTATCTTAGCTAATGGTGAGAGGTGTGGGTCTAGTTTCAGTCTTCTACAGGTCGCCAGCCAGTTCACCCAGCACCATTTGTTAAATAAGGAATCTTTTCCCCACTGAATGTTTTTAATTAGCTTGTCAAAGATCAAATAACAATAAGTAGCTGGGTTCATCTCTCAGTTCTCAATTCTGTTCCATACATCTACCTCTCTGTTTTTGTGCCAGTACCATAATGTTTTGATCACTATTGATTTATAGTATAGTCTGAGGTCTGTTAGCATGATTCCTCCTGCTTTGTTTTTATTTCTGAGTAATGTCTTGGCTATTCGAGATTTTTTTTGATTCCATATAAAATGAAGTATTATTTTTTTCGAGATCTTTAAAGTATCACAGTGGAGTTTTAATAGAGATTGCATTAAAATTGTATATTGCTTTGGGTAATATAGACATTTTAACAATGTTGATTCTTCCCAGCCAAGAGGGTGGTATGTTTTTCCATTTGTTAACATTTTCAGCTATTTCTTTTCTTAGAGTTTCACAGTTCTCTTTATAGAGATCTTTCACATCCTTTGTTAGGTAAACTCCCAAATATTTCATCTTCTTTGGCACTACTGTGAACAGAATAGAGTCCTTGCCTGTTTTTTCTGCTTGGCTATTGTTGGTATATATAAAGTCTACAGATTTATGAATGTTGATTTTGTAACCTGAGACATAGCTATATTCCTTGATCACTTCTAAGAGTTTTGTAGTAGAATCCCTGGTGTTTTCCAGATATACACAATCATATCATCTGTGAAGAATGAAAGTTTGATCTCTTCTGACCCTATATGGATACCCGTGATCGTTTTTCTTCCCTATTTGCAATGGTTAAAATGTCCATTACAATGTTAAAGATCAGTGGAGACAGTGGGTAACCTTGCGTGGTTCCTGATCTAAGTGGAAATGATTTCAATTTGACTTCATTCAATACGATTTTGGTTGTGGGTTTGCTATAGATGGCCTCTATCAGTTTAAGAAATATCCCTTCTATGCCAATTTTCTTAAATGTTCTGATCATGAAGGGATGCTGGATATTATCAAAAGCTTTTTCTGCATCAATTGAGAGAATCATATGGTCTTTGTTTTTAAATAATTTGTTTATGTGCAGAATTATATTTATTGATTTACATATATTGAACCAGCCTTGAGACCCTGGGATAAAGCTCACTTGGTCATGGTGCATAATTTGTTTGACATGTTGCTGGATTCTGTTTGTTAGGATCTTGTTGAATATTTTTGCATCAATATTTGTTAGTGATATTGGTCTATAATTTTATTTTCTTGTTCTTTTCCTGGTTGGTGATGTTTGCTTCATAGAATGTGTTGGGTAGTATTTCTTCTTTTTCTATATTTTAGAAAAGGGTGAGTAATATAGGTACTAGTTCCTATTTGAAGGTTTGCTAGAATTCTGATGTGTAGCTATCTGGTCCCGGACTTTTCTTTTCAGGGAGATTTTGGATAATTGATGCTATTTCAGAACTTGATATAGGCCTGTTCAACATTTCTACTTGATTCTGGCTAAGTCTTGGAAGGTGGCATGTTTCCAAGTATTGGTCAATTTCCTTCAGATTTTCATATTTCTGAGAATAAAATTTCTTATAATATTCATTAAGGATTTTTTGAATTTCTGAGGAGTTTGTTGTTATTTCATCTTCATCATTTCTGATTGATGAAATTAGAGATTTTACTCTTTTTTTCTGGTTAGATTAGGCAAAGGTTCATCTATTTTATTTTTTCTTTTCAAAAAACCCACTTTTTGACTTATTGATCTGTTGTATAATTCTTTTGTTTTCAATTTCATTTAATTCTGCTCTAATTTCAGTTCATTCTTTTCTTCTGCTGGGTTTGGGATTAGAATGTTCTTCCTTTTCCAGTTGCTTAAGATGTCCCATTAAGTTGTTAACTTCCTCTCTTCCTGTTTTCTTGAGGAAGGCTTGCAGTGCTATACATTTCCCTCTTAGGACTGCCTTTGCAGTGTCCCAAAGGTTCTGATAATTTGTATCTTCATTGTGGTTTTGTTTCAAAAACTTGGTAATTTCCTTCTTAATCTTGTCTATGACCCATCTGTCATTCAGCATAAGATTATTTAGCTTCCATGTTTTTGTCTGAGTATGCAGATTCCTGTTGTTACTGAGTTCAACTTTTATTCCATGATGGTCTGAGAAGATGCAAGGAATAATTTCTATTCTTTTAAATTTACTGAGGTTACACTCGTGACCTAAGATGTGGTCAGTTTTGGAGTATGTTCCGTGGGTTGATGAGAAGAATGTGTATTCAGTTTTGTTAGGATGAAATGTTCTGTAGATGTCTGTTCAGTCCAAATGCTGAATGGTTAAGTTTAAAATCTAAAATTTCTTTGCTTTGCTTCTTATTGGAGGATCTATCCAACACTGTGAAAGGAGTGTTAAAATCTCCGACTACTATGGAGCCAGAGGAAATCAAGTTGCTTGTGTCTGTTAGCGTTTCTCTATAAATTGAGGTGCATTCTGATTGGGTGCATAAATATTAATAATTGAAATCTCATTATATTGAGTATTACCCTTAACAAATATGAAGTGTCCATCTTTATCCTTCCTTACTCTTGTTGGTTTAAAGCCTATTGTTTCTGTGAATAAAATTGCAAACCTTGCTTTTTTCTGCTTTCCATTTGCCTGGAATATAGATGACCATCCTTTCACCCTGAGTCTATATTTATCTTTTAAGGTAAGATGAGATTCTTGTATGCAACAGATATCTGACCTGAGTTTTTGTATCCAGTCAACCAACCTGTGCCTCTTTAGAGGACAATTTAAGCAATTCACATTAATTGAGAATAGTGATAAGCCTGGTAGAATTTTGGGTATTGAGTTTTTTGAAAGTCCAGTGGACATTTTTAATCCTTTCACCACTGTGGAAGTTGGAATTTGATCAAAAGTTTCTGAGTGAGTTTACTTTTGTGGTGGAGGATTGTGCTGGTCATTGTGGAGGATAGGTCTGAGAATATCCTGGAGAGCTGGTTTAGTTATGGCAAATTTCTTCAACATGTGAATGTCATTACAGTATTTCATTTCTCCATCATAAATGAAACTCCGTTTAACTGGTTACAAGATCCTGGGTTGAAAGTTATTTTGTTTTAGGAGATTAAAAGCTGATGACCACCCTCTTCTAGCTTGAAAGGTTTCAGCAGAGAGAGCTGCAGTTATTCTAATATTCTTCCCCTTATAGGTTATGGTTTTCTTACATCTGGCTGCTTTCAGAATTTTCTCTTTCATATTAACTTTAGTGAAGTTAATTATGATGTTCCTGGGGAAGTCTTATTTGGGTTGAGTTGTGCTGGGGTTCTGAAACTGTCTGCTATCTGAATTTCAGAATCTCTTGGCATGTCTGGAAAGTTCTCTTTCATAATCTCATGAAAAAGAGCCTCTGTGCCTTGTGAAGCCACTTCATCACTTTCAGAGATCCCTATAAGGCGAATATTGGTTTTCTTCAAATTATCCAAGAGCTCCCTGAGAGAACGATCCATTTTTGCTCTACATTTCCTTTCCTCTTTGAGAGTCTGGGAGCATTCAAAAGCTTTGTCTTCAATGTCAGAAATCCTTTCTTCTTCTTGCTCCATTCTGTTACTAAGGGATTATACTGTATTTCTCATATCTTTGAGGGCTGCAATTTCTTTTCTCAATGTATCAAAATCTTTGGTGATTTTGTCTTTGAATTCATTGAATTCTTGAGACAACTTTTGAAGTGCTCCTTGAATTTCTAATTCCAATTTTACCTCCATTTTATTGATATTGTTTGCAATCCAAATTCTGAATTCTGTTTCTGACATCTCAGCCATCTGTTTATGAATGGGATCTTCAATTGTGTCCACCAAATTATTCCTTGGGGAGTTGATCTACTCTGGTTATTCATGTTATCAGAGTTTTCCCACTGATTCCACCCCATGTTTATTTTACACCATTTAGCTAGATGAGCAGATAAGGAGAAGTTGTGTTGGGGCCTCCAGGAGTAGTGATTGGCCAGTCCTTTTGCCAGTCCTTTGCCCAAAAGCTGGGACTGGAGTCTGTACTTTTTCCCCTAGAGCTTTGCCAAGGACTCGTTCAGTGCTATGGCCTGAGAAACTGGGGACCATCTTGGTGTGGCGGGGCTAAGTGGCTCTGTCTTATTTTCAGCTTGTCTCTGTCATACCCTAGTGAATCAGTTACTCTGGGTTGAAGTCTCAGCTGTGGAGAAATATCAGTGATTGAGTCACCCTGTCCCCCACAGGCCACAATTAGAAAGGAAAATCAAACCTTCTCACAACCACACACCCAGGGTACCACTTTGGATAGTCCTCGGGTGATTGGCTCAGTTCAAAAGGTCCAAATCAATTGTCCCAGTCAGCACCAGTCTCAGGTGAGAAAGTTCTCTGGCAACTGGATAGCAGGGGTCTGCTGGCAGCTCAAATATGACTCACTCCAGTGCCCCATGAGGTCAGAAGGACCCACCCAGCAAATAAATGAGTCTTGGAAGGTTGATGCCTCCTTCCCCACCTTGCACCTCTGTTACACCCAGTCACTGGTAACCCTGCAGGGCTGTGATCCAGTTCCCTCCAATGAGCAGATGCTCCAGGGGTTTGCGCCTGCCTGAGTCACAGGGAGATCTATGTCTCCTCAGTCAGCCACCACTCTCTGCCACTATCCGGCCAGGGGGAGGTGAGGCCTCACAACCTCAAGTGCTGGAGTGGTTCACTCAGTTCCAGCCCTGCCCCTGATTGATGTTGCTGACAGAATGGAACATCTTTGCAGAATTTGTTTCTGTCCTGGCTATGTTTCCCTAGGAATTGGATGCTATTTGAGCAACTCAGCCCTGTCGGTGCTGCTGCCCAGTCTCAGCTGCCGTTTGTGTTGGGGTGAATGGGCACTGAGTTATCAGTTCCAGCCTCTGGCTGCCTGTCTATTTTCAGCTATGATCCCTGAGGGCAGGGTACATCTGAGGCTCAGTAAAGCAGTCCTCTGGGTCAGCCTCACCCTGGGAGTCTGCTGTCTCCGCACATGCATATTCTAGTCCCCGTGCTCCACCCAGGTCAGTACTGCCTCAGGGGCCTAAGATGCCTGGCTTCCTCTGGTGGCCCAGAGAGACTGGGAGTGTCCTTTCAAAATATCCCCAGGGGTGTGAACCCTATTGTTCCTGCTGCTGCTCTGTGCCTCGGGGCACCGCCACTCTTAGGGGGTTCCCTCTCTGTTGACCGTCCTGACCTTTCTCTCATGCTGGAGAATCAGCACAGATCAGCAATAGCCCCATCCACACCCCTTGAGAAAATGCCCAAGAATCTGGACTCCATGGGGACAGGCTTTCAAACCTCAAGGTGAGAGTGGAGCGGAGTGCTGGGAGTTCAAAATTGCAGGTAGAGAATATATACAGTGTTACACAGTTTTATGCTGGGCAAGAGAGTGCCATGACACCCTAGAGGGGAAGGAGGTCTGGTTTTTAGAGGGTCTCTCCCATGGGCTAAAATGGGAGGATATTTGAACTCTGCTTGCTTGTTTGTATTGAGTGTACTCCGAGCTGTTCTTATGGGGTTGGGGACTCCCGTCTGCTTGGCGATGGATTTTGTACCTTTTGTTTGTATCCCTGAGGTTGCAGCTTGCCTGTGTGCTTGATGTGTGTTCTTCAACCTCCTCTCTTGGCTTAGATCTGAGCCATCACTTTCTTGCTAAACGTCTGTCCTTTAACTCTCCTTCTGGACAGGAGCCTCTGTGGAAAGCTGGCTCCAGGCAGTCATCTTGCCTCTACCCCCCCCCCCATTTTTTAAATATGTTCTGGGCATTGGGCCTTTATTAACTATATCATTTGCAAATATTTTCTCTCATTTGTGGGTTGTCTTTTCACTTTTTTGATAATGTCCTTTGATGGACAGAAGTTTTTCATTTTAACAAAGTCTGATTTATTTTTCTTTCATTGCTCATGCTTTTGGTGTCATGTCTAAGCATCCCTTGCTAAGTCTAAGATTGTAGATGGAGATTACCCTGGCATTTTCTTCTGTTTTTCCTTACTTTTAATCATTAAATTCTCATCTCTACATTTTAGAAGCCATTCACTTCATCAGCTACCATCAGAAACATACTGGGAAGCTCAGCTATTAAAACTGATGGTTGCCCTGATGGGACTCACAGAATCATGAGAAAAACAATTTTAGTGGTGACAATCTGTGATGATCTGTGCCATTCACTCCCAAAGACCAAGGGGAGGATCTTTCTGGTCCCCCATTGTTTTTAGAAAAAATGATTTATAAAAGGAAATCTTTAATAAGATAATATTTATTCAATTTAAGAAAGAGTCCCTTAAGATGCAAGTATTTCCCTTGTATTGTAGTAGAATGTTCTTGCAACCTGAGGCAGAGAATAAATGGTGGTAGTTTCTTTAAATGGCTCTACCGGGAACATTAAAAGTGATCAAACCTGTGTCAGGCCTCCAAATTTATAAGGAAAATAGAAAACTAAATTATGAAATTTCAGAGTTTAAAGGCTAGCACAGACGCAGGGTTCATTTGTATGGGCCTACAATGTGTGTTGGGGATCTCAGCCTGGAGTTTCTAGAGAAGACTTCATGGGGGCCCTTGTCCAGATGCACTTTCTTTCTCAAATATATGACCTGTGTCTGCTTTAATAATCATCTTTGTGTAAAAGTTTTAGAAATGAAGAATGGGGAAAAAGCTGAGCAAATCCAAGTTAGAAGGTCTGTTTCTTAGCCTGAGTTCCTCTGGGCGATCTCTGATTGATTCCTCTTATAGGTTTTACCCAGATGGTTTTTCTTTTTACTTAAGGTATATATATATTTAAAAAAGGGAAAAGACAAAGAAAAAGATCCTGCCCAGAAAGGGATACTTTTTTCTCATGGGAAAGAACACTCAGTTGTATTTGGGGACTGAATGAAGTTGGGCTAATGAGTTCACCCTTGTATAACGTTGACATTCTCCCAAACATACTAATTAAGGCACTTTTTGTCTTTTCTGTTGGTTTTAGCTTTGAAGGTACTAGAAAAATGGTGTGCTACAAAACTGAGGAGCCAAGTTTGGAAGAAATCACACAGCCTCTACTTGGCCTTCAGCCTTACACTCGAATGGCCTAGCCTAGAGACTGATCTCCAGACTTTTTTGATGGCCCACATGCCTGGGCTACGCTATATAGTTGTGCAGTTGAATGGTTACCCCTGGAGTTGTACAGTGCACAACCTTTGTAGCTATGAGCAGCAGCCCAATATAATCCAACAAAAATAGAAATGAGTATAGACACCCACGAGAAGTGTACTTGTTTATAAATTATATTTGTGTACATTTTGTACTTTGTACAAAAAGTGTACTTGTTTATAAATTATATTTGTGTACATTTTTGTACTTTGTTTCGTATCAATCCAGTACGATTATATATTGAGGAAACATGATTTCTTTTTTTTAAGGATTATAAATAAAAATGCATAGCAGTTGTGAAGAATTTTATCTGTGCACCAATGGATGGTTTTGAATACTCCATGGGGGGGCTGCCTCCCTTTGGCAGCTTTGGCCTAGGAAGAATTCACATGGGTCATCTCTCTCATTCAGGCAGGGTGGTGTATCCATAGAGCAAGGTTACTTCTCAGCTCAGGATTTTGCCACTCCCTGCCAGGACCTGTCCTCACCTGCTGATTTTCCATTTCAGAGTACACAGTGATTAATGAAGCCTGCCCGGGGGCCGAGTGGAATATCATGTGTCGGGAGTGCTGCGAGTATGATCAGATTGAGTGCATCTGCCCTGGAAGGAAGGAAGTGGTGGGCTACACCATCCCCTGCTGCAGGAATGAGGAGAATGAGTGTGACTCCTGTCTGATTCACCCAGGTGAGTGTGCAACGGGAGACCTCAGGTTGACTGCATGTCATCTCAAGTAATGAATAGGAGCAGGATGAATGCCTGAATTCTAGCAGGCAGCCATCAAGAGGCTATATTGCCACGATTATTAAAAGTGGCATAATTTAGCCCAAATGAACTACAGGCATGGGAATTGAGCAGGTCAGTACTCTTTTCAGTGTCAAACTTGTAAAGCTGTGAATTTATCCATTCATTTAACAAGCAGATCAAATAACTCCTATGTACCATGTCAAATAGTGGGAATATAATGATTAAAAAAAAAAAAGACATGTTCTGGCATCCCCGAACCTGCAGGGGAGATGGAGAACAGGCAGCTACCATACAGCCACGCAGTAAGAGCAGTAAGTGCTCTGGCAGGGAAGCCGGGGTGCCAGGGCAGCATGGGTGAGCATGGGAGCAGTTAGAGGAGGCTGGGTGAAAACTTAAGGGGAAGTTGTGTCCATGCTCAGGGTGGGAGCAGGAAGCTGGTGAAGGGGATCTAGTAGGGAGGCTGGACCATGGGGCATAGCACCTGCCAAGGCCCTGTGGGAAGAGGAAGTGTGAGGTCTGGGAATTTGCAAGTAGCTAAGTATGGCAAGAAAAGTGTGCGTGTGATGGGGACAGTGGAGAGAGAGATGGGGAGAGAGACAAAAAGAGAGAGGAACATGGGTGAGGGAGAGAGCAAGAGTGGGAGAGAGGGGCTAAAGAAAGAAGATTAAGAGATAATCTACAGGAAGGGACAGGAGCCAGATTTCAGAGCATGTTGTAATCTGTGCTGTGAAGTTTAGGCTGTATCTCAAAGATATTTTGGTAACATTGAGATCTTTTAATAAAGAGAGGAAAGCAGATTTTTCCTTAAGCTGTAGTTTGGGGAAAGGATTGGGCAGGGGCATGACCAGACACAGGAGAGAAACAATGGGGACCTGAATAAAGGCAGAAGTCCCAGGGATAGAGGGAGGTGGAGGGATTGAGACATGTTAGGGTGGATTTGGATCTGTTGGATGAGGAAGGAAAGGAAACAAACAGCAGAAGTCAAGGTTGATGTTCTGGCTTTTAAGTTGGACATTGGAAAGGTGGTCCCAATGATATGAGTCTTCCGATTAAATGAGAACTCTAATGATTATTCCTTTGTGGTTATTGTTGACCTTGGAATATACAGCACTAGGTATGTACAGTCAAAATAAATACTTTTCAAAATCAAATCAACTGGCACAGTTCCTTCTTAGTGGTGTTATGCCACCTATTTGACATGCAAGTAGATTTGTTGTTTTCTTCTGCTTCCGATATTTGAAAATATGACCAAGTTTGTATTTACACGTGTTTATCTTTCCCCATTCGTAGCACAAAAGAGAGTATACCATGAATATTGTTAACCAGTCTGCTTTTTTTTTCTCTCAACAATATATGCGGGAGCTCAGTCCACATAAGTATAAAGACATGCTCTCCATTTCTTTGTATGGTCGTTTATACCTGCACTTACCGTGGTTTATGAACATTTGGGTTGTTTCCAGTCTTTTGTCATTATTAACAAGACTACAGCAACTACCCTTAGGCATAGATCATTTAGCATTTTTGCAGCATGTCTTTGAGGTAGATTCCTAGAAGAGGGATCTCTGCATCCAATGAAGGTGCAGATGTCACTTTCCAGCCTTTGCCAAATTCTTCTCCATACATTTGGCATTCACCCCAGCAGCGTGCGAGGGCACTCTGTTCCCAAAGCCTTGCAACAGAATGTGTCATTTTGGATGCTCGCCAGTCTCCTAGGTGGGAAATGGCATCTCAGTATGGTTTTAGTTTGTGTTTCTATCATTATGATAGATGACAATCTGTTCTCTTTTGGTGGCAGTGGTACGGAAGTGTCAGGTCACAATGGCAGAATGTGACGGTGACTTCCAGTAGCATCTGGTGGCACCAGGGCCCTCATTAGACCAATGTGGTTCTAGGCTACGGAGCTCTGCAGTTGGTTCCCTGGCCCTTCTGGTGATTTTGTGAGCTTCTTTGTCTTTGTTTTCTTTTTTATTGATACATAGTATTTATACACATTTACGGGTGTACACATGGTATTTTGTTATGTGCATAGAATGTGTAATGATCAAGTCAGGGTCTTTATCATTTCTATACCTAGCGTCTTTAAAATATAGCCTTGTCCAGCTTGACAAATCCTACAGTCATATCTCGGTATCCAGGGGGGTTTGTTTACAGGACCTCTGTGGATACCAAAATCCACAGATGCTCCCGTCCCATAGTCAACCCTACAGAAGCCCAGGTTCCGCATCCATGAATTACCACATCTTCCATCCACGGTTGGTTGAATCCATGAATGTTTGAATTCATGGATGGAAAAATGACTGCTTTAGCAACTCATTTTCTTTGGTAGGAAAGGGCCTTGGAAGAGGGGAAGCAAAGTCGGGAGGATATGAAAAGAGGGCTGTAAGGTCTCCTTCCTATAGAAACCACACATTGATACTATCAGCCAAGGAAAACCTAACTTCAGCCAACACAAAGAAGCACTACAAGCCCAAAGAAACATGCATCTCAGGCAGTTCAGAAGCCTGGATTAGCTATTCATACATCATTCATTCACTCACATTGTATTTTCTGAACAGTTACTATGTGCCAAACACTGTATTAGGTGCTGAGGATAGAATGTTGAACAAGATGCGGTCCCTGATTCAAATCTATTTAGGAAAACAGATGATAGGCAGTTGACACTGAGCATGAGATAGGCAATGTAGGGTTAAGCCAAGTGAAGTTACAGGCAAATGACATAATAATAATTCACATTTTGAGGGTACTTTGTATGTGTCAGGTACTTTACATATGCTAATTTAATTTAAAAATTAAAACAGGCCCAAGAGATAGACATAATTTTGACAGAGAGCTTAAGCCATTTGCTAAAGGATGCACAGCTGAATAGTGGCAGAACCAAAACTTAGGGCTTGGTCTTGAAAAGTGGGATTGAATTATTTCTGCTTTTTCTCACTATCCCCTAGCTCCTCAAGAGAAATGTTTTTAAAATTGCCCTGGAGAATCACTCAAGCCCGTCAGATATGGCCTGCTGGTGACATTTTCCAGGCCGACCCTGTTGGTAGGCATTAAGGTTGTTTCCAATGTCACGCTTTGGTTTATAGAAGTACATGGCATAGAAGAGTAATTAGTGGCACAGGGAAATATTTACCACCTATTATTATATTAAAAATTGAGTTATTAGAAAAGAATGAACAGGATTTGTGCCTGTAGCTCAGTGGTTAGGGCGTCAGCCACATATACTCGGGCTGGTGAGTTTGAACCCAGCCTGGGCCTGCTAAACAACGATGACAACTACAACAAAAAAAATAGCTGGTCACTGTGGCAGGTGCCTGTAGTCCCAGCTACTTGGGAGTCTGAGGCAAGAGAATCACGTAAGCCCAAGAGTTTGAGGTTTCTGTGAACTGTGATGCCACAGCGCTCTACCCAGGGAGACAGCTTGAAACTCTTGTCTCGAAAAATAAATAAATAGGGTGGCATCTGTGGCTCAGCGAGTATGGCTCCGGCCCCATATACCGAGGGTGACGGGTTCAAACCCAGCCCCGGCTAAATTGCATCAGAAAATAGCCAAGTGTTATGGTGGGCATGTTTTAATCCCAGCTACTCGGGAGGCTGAGGCAAGGGAATCGCCTAAGCCCAGGAGCTGGAGGTTGCCATGAGCTGTGACTCCACGGTACTCTACCGAGGGTGATGAAGTGAAGACTCTGTCTCTACAAAAAATAAATAAATAAAATTTTAAAAAAACACCCGTTCTCCTATGCTTTCTTCTTACAGTTTTATGGTTTCCCTTTCTACACTTAATTACTTGATGTTTCACATTATCACATCGTACAGTGTGACATAGAACCCACGTTCAGTTTTTCTAGATGGCTACCCACTGGCCAGCACCGTTTACCCCAATGGTCCGTCTCCTCCCCACTGGGTAAGAACTCCTCATCACATCCTGAGCCCCAGGGGCACTGCGGGCTGGTCCCAGGCCGGGCAGTCTCCTGGTGCTTCTCCTTCTCAGCCCCAGCGTCTGCCACCGGCAGGGCCCTGTGGCTTCTTTCTCCTAAAAAGTTCTTGAATCCACCTTCTTCTCTCACACTCCACCTCCAAGCTTTAGTTCAGATCTCAGCATTCCCTCCACCCCCTGCCCCGGGAATGTACCGTTATGTCAACGCTGGGGAGAAATGCACTGGGGGTTCCAGATTGTTCATCAGATACTGGTTTCCACTTATCAATAGAACTGCAGGGCACATGGCAGTCATGCTTGCCACCGCCCACCCTCCCCTCCCCCTCTTCCTTCCTTCTGTCACCCTCGGGCCACAGCCCCCCAAGTTCTTCACGTGCCCTTGCACATGGTGTACCCTTGTGCCCAGAAGCCCTTGCCCCCCTCTTCCACCCTGATCAGATCCTATTTCTCCTCCAGGACTGGGGCCCCCAACACACACAGCTCACCTCCTCATTCTTCACCCCCAGCCTTACCGCAGCAGGGTGGGAGCAGAGTCCCCAGCTCCAACTTGCCTATCAACCCTCAGGCACGTGCTCAAACCGCACACACAGGGTCAGAGCTGGACAGAGGTGGGGAGATTTGGGGCGGCTTCCCCCTCCATCTGACACAACCCCGTCTCCGATGGCAAGTCTTGGCTTTCCACTCTCAAAGTCTGCCTCTGTGACCCAGGGCCACGCTGGCTCCTGCCTTTCTCCATGTGCCCTGGCCACAGGGTCCAGTCCTCTGACTCTTGGGGTGTGGGGACAGTGGCTTCTGATGCTGAGCATGAGGACAGGGGAGGGGAAAGACACCATCAATGGGGTTTGGGGGGAGAAGGTTGGCCCCCTGCAGCAAGTCCCCTGTGCCATATTAGCCTAAGGTGCCATATTTAGCAAGCTCACCCCTTTCTCTGGATAAAAGGCAGGGGACAAATGCAAGTCCCTGCCCCAGAGAGCTCACATTCCAGTTGAGAGATAGACAATAGGCAAACTTGTAATAAATAGAATGATAATGTCAGATAATGAAAAGTGCCATGAAAAAATTACCAAGGAAACAGGCTGGGCACAGTGGGCAGCGCCTGTAATTCTAACACTGTGGGAGGCTGAGGCAGGAGGATTGCTTGAGGCCAGGAGTTCAAAACCAGCCCAAGCAAGACCGAGATCACATATCTATAAAAAAAAAAAAAAGGAGGAGGAGGAAGAGGAGGGGAGGAAAGGCAAGAGGAAAGAGGGAGGAAGAAGAGGAAAGAATAAAGAATAAGAGGAGGAAGAAGAATAAAGAAAGGGGGGATGGGGAAGAGGAAGAGAAAAGAAGGAAGAAGAAGAAGAGGAAAGAAAAGAAAAATTAACTGGGCATTGAGGCTCGGGCCTGTAGTGCCACCTACGTGGGAGGCTGAGGCAGGAGGATCACTCAAGCCCAGGAATTGGAGGCCGCTGTGAGCTATGATGACACCACCACACTCCAGCCTGAGCGATGGAGTAAGACATAAATAAATAAATAAATAAATCCAAGAAGGTGGGGGAGAAGAGAGAGAGGAGAAGCTAAGAAGCAAACTGGATTAGAGGCCAGACTGAGCTTTGCAAAGACCTGGGGGAAGAACGTGGCAGCAGAGGAACCCTCCCAGATTAGAGTCCATGAGTGGAAAAGGAGGTCAGAACTCATCCATAAGGCGGGTGGGGCCAGAATGAAGTGCACAAGGTGAAGAGGGATGGGGTGACCAAGATACTTCCTTCCCAAGACTGGATTTGTTCTCCGTGTGAGCAGAAAGACCTCAAGATCCGGGACGAGAAGGCGCCCTCTGGCGGCCATGCGAGGAACAGACCGCAGTGGGACGTGGGCAGATGCTGGGGACCACTGAGGCCACTGCAAGGTCCAAGCAGAATGCTGGGGCTGCGACCAGGGAGGTGATGGTAGGGGGATGTGAGAAGCCCACGCAAGAGTTTATTTTGTAGAGTCTGCAAGATTTGCTGATGGAGTCAAGAATGGTGCCAGGTTTCATTATTACCAACTTGGCAGAGGCAGTTGCCACTTACTTAATGAGGAAAGAGGGGTAGCTGTGGAAGGAGCAGAGTCTGGGGATCAAGCTGCTGTCTTGGACGTTTCAGTTGAAAAAGCTGTTGGATATGGAGATGTCAAGTGTGTGATTGGATAGATGAGTCTGTTCAGCAGAAGGGTCCAGGCTAGAGGCGTAATAGAGTTGGTCAAATGCAGATGGTATCTGCTATAGACTACAGTCTATAGACTGGATGTTTTCATCCCGCTACATTTCCTATGTTGAAACCTAATCTCCAATGTGATGGTATTTGGAGGAGTGACCTTTGAGAGGCAATTAGGTCCTAAGGAAAGAGCCCTCATGCACGGGATAATTCCCCTTACGATAAAGACCACAGAGAGCTGGTTCCTCCTTTCCACCACGTGAGAACCCAGTGGGAAGACAGCCACCAATGAACCAGAAAGCAGCCCTCACCAGTCACTGAATCTGCCAGTGCCTTGATCTTAGACTTCCCAGCCTCTAGAACTGTGAGAAAGGAGCTTCTGTTGTTTATAAGCCACTCAGTCTGTGTATTTTGTCACAGCAGCCTGGACAGACCAAAACAGTATTTAGTGATTTATCTGTTTGAAATGTTATGTTGTTTGGAACATAACTTTCTTTTCCCCTCAGCTTTACTAAGGTACAATTGACCAATAAAAATTGCATATATTTAGGATGTACAATGTGATGTTTTGAAATCTACACACATTGTTAAGTGATTAAGTCAAACTAATTAGCATGTCCATTCCTCACATTTATTTTTTGGTGGTGAGAATATAGAAGAGCTACTTTCTTAATTCTACTCTCTGCTACTGTGAGTTCAATTTTTTTTTATCTTATGCATGTAAGAAAGATCATGAGGTATTTGTCTTTCTGTTTCCAGCTTATTTCACTTAGTATAATATCCTCCAGGTTCACCCGTGATGTCCCAAATGAATTTCCTTCTTTTTTAAAAGGCTGAAGAGTATTCTATTAAATGTATACCACAGTTTCTTTATCCATTGATCTGTTGGTGGACATGTAGCTTGCTTCTGTGTCTTGGCTATGGGGGATAATGCTGCAATAAACACGTGAGCACAGATATCGCTTCCACGTGAGTCTGTTTCTTCTGGTTATATACCTAGAAGTGGGATTGCTGCTTCATTGGATAGTTCTATTTTTAATTTTTTGAGGAACTTCTATACTGTTTTCCATAATAGCTGTACTCATTTACATTCCCCCCAACAGCGTACAAAGGTTCCCTTTTCTCTCTGCCCTCAACAATACTTGCTACCTTTTGTCTTTTTGCTAATAGCCATTTGAACAGGCGAAGTAATGTCTCCTTGTGGTTTTAATTTGCATTTCCCTGACGATGAATAATGTTGAGTGTTTTTTCATATACCTGTTAGCCATTTGTATCTCTTCTTTTGAAAAATGTCTATTCGGGTCTTTTGCTCATTGCATAATCAGGTTACTTGTTTCTTGCTATTGAATTGTTTGGCTCCCTTATATGTGGGAGGTATTAATCCCCTGCCAGATTATGGTTTGCAAATACTATGTATTTTCTCCCACCCCATAGGTCGTCCCTTCACTCTATTGATTTCTTCCTTAGCTAGGCAGATGCTTCTTATTTTGTTACAATCCTATTTGTCTTTTTTCACTTTTGGAGTCATATCCAAGAAATCATGGCTCAGACAATGACCAAGAAGCTTTTTTCCTATTTTTTCCTGGTAGCTTTACAGTTTTAGGTCTTACACTTAAGTTTTTAACCTATTTTGAGTTGATGTTGTATACGTTGTAAGATAAGGTTCCAATTTCCTTCTGCATAATGATATCAAGTTTTCTTAGCACCATTTATTGAAGAGGCTGCCCTTTTCCCATTGTGTATTCTTGACACTTTGTTGGAAATCAATTGACTCTGAGCACATGAACTTATTTCTGGGCTCTCTGCTGTGTTCCATCAGGCTATCTGTCAGATTTTAAGCCAGCACCACACTGTTTTGGTTACCATAGCTTTGTAGTATATTTTGACATCAGGTATTCAATGCTTCCAGCTTGGTTCTTTTGCTCAAGATTGTTTTAGCTATTTGGGGTCTTTTGTAGTTCTGTTCAAATTTGGGGATTTTTTTTTCTATGAATAACTACATTAACATTTTGAATAGAGATTGCATTGAATATGTAGATTTCTTTGGGGCATATGAACATTTTAACAAGACTGATTCTTTCAGTCATGATCCCAGGGTATCTTTCCATTTATATTTGTGTCTTCCTCAATTTCTTTTATGAATCCAGAGACTAAGACAGTATTCAAAGCAGCAGGAGATCACGGAGAAGTTATGCAAGTGGGGAACCTCACCACCACAGGGTTCAGCCAGTGGTGGGAGAAAGTTTATTGGGGCAAACTCCACCTTCAGCTCCAGCAAGGCCCCTCTCTGACCACTAGGGGTGCTCTCGCACCCACTTTCCCACCCTCTCATTCCCAAACCATCAAACAACAGATCTCTCCTCTAAGAGGTGATCTTGGTTGGAGGACACATTCTCCCTTTGGGGATATTTTATTTTATTTTATTTTGAGTCTTGGAAGCTCATTTTTTACCTTTTTCAATACTTATTAAATACTCTCCTTGCATGGTTTACCTTCCTCTGTGTGTTAGCAGGCTCACACTCCCCTGTAGGTAGCAGAAGCAGCCAGGGCTTACACAACCAGGAATGTGTTGACCTTCCCCAGCAGACTGCAGGAAGCAGCCCAGGATTAGGGCTACGGCCCAGCAATGCCATCAGGAGCCTGGGTTCCTTCTGTATTTTGGTCCCATCATCCTCAGCACTTGTCCTGTGTCTCATGCTTGATGGTGACTGCACCTCCTGGCCCCATGTCCAAATTCCCAGCAGCAAGAAAGAGGAAGGGAAAGGGGCCAAATGCTGCATTCTCCTAATGAGAATTTCCTTTTATTCACGGAGGGACACCCTCCCCAGGGACCTCCCTGTTGGCCAGAAAGTTCACCTGGGCATCCTTGGCTCCAGAGGAGGCTGGGAAATAATGATTTATCCTTTCAGACTCAGTAATAGAGGAAAGAGAGCTGGAGAGGGATTGAGAATAAGCATCGACTGAGCCTATTTTTAACATTTGTCATAGCCATAAAGGGAATGAATTGGCCCATGTAACCAATTTGTCCAGGCTTCTGGCATCGATGATTCAGAAGCTCATGTGGTATCATACAGCCTTCTCGCTATTGCACTCCTCTCCCCACTCACTTTCCTCTTCTGTGGTTTAATTCTCAGGCTCTTGCTGGCACTCGAAGCTCCAGATTTGTACGATCTTCCCAGCCCGACATCACAACTGAAAAGGAGTTTTGTTTTCCTAGTTGTTCTAGCAAAAGTCCTAAGATAGAATCACACTGGATCTACCCAGGTCACATGACTACTCTTGACCCAATCAATAGGTGCATACCAATGTGGGTAACAGATATGAACAGGACATAAGAAGCTTAAAAAACCAAGAAAACACCGTAGCCAGGAGATGTTCGGTTAGCTAGGCCTGCATTCTATTGGTCAAAGCCAGACCTAGGCCTCGCCCAGATTTAAAGAAAGGAAATAAACCGCACCCCTCAATGGAAAGAGTAACATTGCACTTGCAGCCGGCCTTGATCTACCAGACTACTCACAGGGCGATTCACCGAGCACTGTCCCACGCTCCAAACCTCAAAGTCAGCGCTCACTCTGCACACCTTCACCCTCAGTTTTTCCTGAGGGCTTGTCAATTTCACCACTAATTACCTCTCACAAAGGCCCATTCCACTCCAGCTCCTCTGCATGCACTGTACCCCAAGCCATCTCTGGCCTAGACTGTTAAGACAGCCTCCTAACCAGTCTGCCTGCCTTTAATCTGTCTAATCAATTCCTTCCTTCACAGAACAGTCAGAGTGACCTTTCAAAACTACAGATCAGAGCTGGTGTTGGTTCCTGGCTCCCAGCTCCCCACTGTCTGGCTGTGACCCAGGGGGAGTTACAGCACCTCTCTGAGGCTCAGGTTCACTCACAGGTAATGCAGGCTCCTAACAGGATCTCAAAGGCTTGCATGGAGGAGCACTTGTGACAAGGGATGTGAACACCTCTTAGTGGCATCTGGCACAAGAAAGATTTCCTTCCAAGGGTGGTTCCTTTCTTACTTACTGCCAAATGGGTAAAGTAAGAAGTGTAAAACAGTGTTCTGCCTTCCAAAACCTCTCACAGTCTGGCCCCCATTTCTCTTTTAAGGCTTATTCTCCCTTGCTCTTCACTAAAGCCACACATACAAATTCACTCTGCCTAATAGTGTGTGCTTCTGCCCACTGGTGGACACAGAGAACGCCTGCTCAGTCCACTTCTGCACTTCACACATGCTGTTCCACCCCACAATGTCCTTCCCTCTTCCAAGGCAGCTCTCTCTCTCTCTCTCTTTTTTTTTTTTTAGTTTTAGATTAATATGAGAGTGGGAAGGATTAGGTTACAATGTTTGCATTTGTTAGGCAAAGTCCCTGCTGCAGTTGTGTCCCACACCCAGGAGGTGTGCCATATACCCTTCCATGGTTCCCATTGGGTGAAAGCAACCAATCCCCCTCCCTGCCTCCCTCTCCCCCCTCCTTCCTCTCTCCTCCCACCAACTTGAATTGAATTGAGTTTTTCTCTTGTGTGGGCGTGTATTAGTTCCTCTACAGGCTCCAAGTTAGTATTGAATACATCGGATACTTGCTTGCCAAGGCAGCTCTTATAACCCACCCCCCATTCCCGGTAACCCCTCCATGGTTCTCCCTACCCAGAATCTACCATTACTGCCCCTGTTCATGCTGTTCCAAGAACATCATGTGTCAGTTGAATCATCATGGATTGTCTGCCCCGTCTGGTGGGACACTGCCAGAACTCATTCCACCCTGGTAAGGCAGTGACAAGGAAGGATGGACCCTGCCCAGTGATGTGACTCAGACATGTAGGGTCTCATATCCCAATTAATTGTAGACTACAGAATCCTAGGCAAGATGCTTTACTCTCTGTGCCTCAATTCCTCATCTGTAAAATGGGCACAATCACATCTCTCCCACTAAATGTTTGCAAAGATTAGCGATCAGGCAACAAGAAATGTTTTCCCTTTAAACAATATATTCAGTGTATGCAAGTGATAAATGAATAATTTTTAAGTGTAAAGTGTCAGATAAGAGTGTGGGTGTTGAAGTTACTGTCAGAGGTTACCCAGGCCATCTGAATGCAGATTATCAGCCACTGGGGCATAAGGATAGATGGACAGGAGATGAAGGAGGGACAGAAGATTGAATGGTAGGAGGTGGAGGGAGGGTGTGGGGGACAAATAGGCAGTCAATGGATAGCAGGACATGTGGAGTTGCCCTGTCCTCCCCTCTCCTCTCCCTCCACTCTACGAAGCCTGGGCTAGGGTGAGATGAGTACTCACCTCAGCCCAGAATCCAAGGGGAAGCTGAAAATTTGCTAACTGAGATAAATAATATTTGTGTGATATCTTTGAAAGTCAACATCAATGCAAAAAAAACCATGGTGAACAAAATTTTAAGTATTGATGGGATCTTATCCAGCACTTGCATGACCCTGCCTCATTCCCTTACCCTGGTCCAGGCCCTCCCTATCACCCCAGCACCTCCCTACCCCATACCATCCCCAATCATCACGTCCAGCACCCCACCCTTCCCCACCCTCGCCCCCAGCTGCACCCCCATGCCAGCCAGGAAGTCAGGGAGGGGTGCAGTGGAGAAAGAAGAGGAAAACAGAAATGAAACTGCACGCTCTCCCCAGCACCCAGCCCTGGCCTGTGAATCCAGCCCCACAGATCCTTGAGGCGTTGGTCTGAAGGACCCTGAAAGGTCACCCCTCCTTCTCCCTGGAGCCCCAGGCAGTGAGTTCTCTGGGTGCCATCCACGCTGCTACCACAGAGGGGAGCCCGAGAACTGGCTTTGGTCTCAGAGGAAACTGACTAGAGAGCAGGGAACAGAACAGATCCCCTCCCTGTCCCAGTTCCCTGTCCTGGCTCCTGGTGTGGCCCCAGCACAGACGAGCTGGCAAAGCCCAGCACAGCACTCCAGCCCCGGGGGGCATGTTGTCTTGGTGTTCTCTTCTGAAACCATATGGGGAGAGACTTCAGACACCCCTAAAGGCCCTTCCTAGGGAATGTTCTGGGATTCCGAGATCACAAGCTCATTGCCATTGCAAGTTTGTCGATTTCACTGTCCCTGGCCATGACTCCAGTAGCCCAGCCTGGCTAAGAGACCCAGCTTCTCAAACCTTCTGATTAACAGAGTTGCCATGTACCGTGGGGGCGACCAACCTCAGCACGAGGAGAGGAGCCCAAATCGAACACTAGAAAACAGACGGAAACCATCCATGGACTCAGCTCTCACTGAAGCCCTGGGCCAGGCTGGAAATAAATATCATCACCTCCCAAAGTAGGAGCTGGTCGATGGGGAGAAGATGCTGACTTTCTGATCCCACAGGGCATCAGCTTTTAAGCTACCTAGAACTTTACTGCTGGAGGTCATAGAAAGTCAGGGATCAAATGGCCCTTAGAGCTCTATCCCTAACCCTAGCCATTTGCTCATTCAGTGAATACTCACTTAGCACCACTATGTGCAGTAGGCCAGCAAGACAGACCTTACCCCAGCCCTCATAGAGCTTATGATCCAGTGAAAACAAATATTGAGCCAGTAATTACAGCCATGGGTCCTAGGATTCTGATAGGGTGTGCAGAACACTGAGGGTGTAGGTCAGGAAGGACTGCCCAGAGGCCTCTCTGAAGCATGAGTAAGAGTTGGCCAGAGATAATAAGGAGAAAGAACATTCTGTATGGAGGGAGCAGAATGTGCAAAGGCCCTGGGGCATGAAGGAGACTGTGGCTATAGTGAAAGATAGTCCATAGATGATAGCATAGAGCAGGAGAGAGGAGGGGGCTGTGGTGGTGGGCAGGAGGCCATCTCAAGGGCTAAGGGCAGGGGGAGCCAATAGATGTTTTTTGTTTTATTTTTTATAAGGACTCTAGAGATTTGTTTATTTTGTTTCTTTTAGTTGTAAAATATATTTTATATTATGTAAAATACATATAATATGAAATTTACTATACTCACCATTTTAAAGTGAATGGTTCAATGGCATTAAGTATATTCACAGTATGCAATCATCACCACTAACAATTCCAGAACTTTCTTCATCTTACAAAACTGAAACTCTGGTCCTAGCCAAAGCAATTAAGCAAGAAAAAGAAATAAAGGGCAGCTAAACTAGAAAGGAGAAAGTCAAATCATCCTTATTTGCAGACAATATAATCTTATACTGATAAAAAACTAGGCACCACTGAAAAACCATTAGACTTGGTAAACCAATTCAGTAAAGTTGCAAGATACAAAATCAACATACAGGCTCAGTGCCCATAGCTCCATGGTTACGGTGCTGGCCACACACACCAGGGGCTGGAGGGTTCGAACCTGGCCCAGGCCTGCTAAACAACAATGACAACTGCAACAAAAAATAGCTGGGTGTTGTGGTGGGTGCCTGTAGTCCCAGCTGCTTGGGAAGCTGAGGCAAGAGAATTGCTTAAGCCCAAGAGTTTGAGGTTGCTGTGAGCTGTGACGCCACAGCACTCTACTGAGGGCCACATATTGAGACTCTGTCTTTAAAAAAAAAAAAATCAACATACAAAAATCAGTAGTGTCTCCACATGCCAGTAGCAAACAATCTGAAAAAGAAGTGGAAAAGCAATTCCATTTACAACAACTACAAATAATAATAATAATTAAAAACACTTAGGAATAAATTTAATCAAAGAGAAGAAAAGTCTGTACAATGAAAACCTGTACAATATTGATGAAAGAAATTAAAGAGAACACAAAAATATGGCAAAATATTCCATGTTTATGGATTAGAAGGATTAATACTATTAAAATGTTTGTAGTGCCCAAAGAGATCCACAGATTCAATATAATTTTTATCAAAATACCAATGACATTGTTGACTGAAATATGAAAAAAATCATCTAAAATCTGTGCAGAACCACAAAAGACCCCCCTTAACTAAAGCTATCTTGAGCAAAAAGAACAGAACTGAAGGCAAAATACACCACAAAACTATAGTAATCAAAACAATATGGTGTTAACATAAAAACAGACACATAGACCAATGGAACCAAATAAAGACCTCAGATACAAATCTACATTTTTACAGCCAGTTGATTTTCAACAAAAGCACCCAGAACATAGCCTGGGGAAGGGAAACATTTCTTAATAAGTCGTGCTGAGAAAGATAGATATCCACATGCAGAAGAATGACACAAGACCCCTGTCTCTCTCCACATGCAAAAATCAACTTCAAATGGATCAAAGACTTAAATGTAAGACCCAAAACTGCTGGAAGAAAACAAAGAGGAAATGCTTCAGAACATCAGTCTCAGCAAAGACTTTTTTGGATAAGAGCGCACAAGCACAAAAGCAAAAGTAGACAAATGGGACTGTGTCAAACTAAAACCCTTCTGCACAGCAGAGGACACGGTCAACCAAGCAAAGCAGCAACCTGAGAAATGAGAGAAGAGAACTGCAAACCACTCGACAAGGGATTGATGTCCAGAACATTTAAGGAACACAAATCACTTAACAGACAATACACATCCACCAATAAGCCAATTTTTAAGTGGGCAAAAGACCTGAATTGACAGTTCTCAAAAGAAAACAGATAGCCCACTAATATATGAAAAATGGCTCATTGCCACTAATCATCAGAGAAATGCAAGTTAAAACCACATTAAGATATTTTCTCACCCAGTTAAGATATCTATAATCAAAAAGAAAATAATAATAACAAATACTGGAGAGGATACAGAAGAAGGAACACTTTTAGACAATGTTGGTGGGAATATAAGGTAGTAAGGCCATTATGGCACAGTAGAGGTTCCTCACAAAACTAAAACCGGAGCCAGCAAATGACCCAACAATCCCACTACCGGGTAGATAGCCAAAGGAAAGGAAATCAGTCTTTCCAAAAGACATCTGCACGCCCATGTTTATTGCAGCAGTGTTCACAACAGCCAAGATATGGAAGCAAGGCAAGTGTCCATCAGTAGATGAATGGCTGAAGAAATTGTGGCATATGAGCACAGTGGGATATTATTCAGCCATAAAAAGAATGAAATGCTTTCTTTTTCTTTTCATTCTTGCACCGACATGGAAGAGCCCAGAGGACATTATGTTAAATAAAATGAGTCAGGCACAGAAAGACAAATGCTTACTGTTGTCTCTCATACGTGGGGAGCTAAAGACATTGACCTCATAGATTCGGAGAGTAGAATCACCAGAGGGTAGGAAAGAGAGGGGAGGGGAGGATAGGGAGAGACTGGTCAATGGGTACAAAATTTCAACTAGATAAGGAGGAACCATTTCCCACTGTTCTGAAACACAGTAGGGTGTCTAGAGTTAACAATAATTTTTTTATATATTTCAAACTAACTAGGTGAAAAGATCTGGAATGTTCTCAACACAAAGAAATGATAAATGTGTGAGTCTTCAGATAATAATGTCCCAGCTGACACCAAGGGGGGGCAGAGACTACTTGTCCTAGACAAGCCTTGCCTAGATTGAAGTTCATGAGCGAAATAAATGTTTAAACCCACTAAGAAGTTTGGAAGTACTTTGCTATGGAGCAGAACAGATAGGCCCTTCATAGATATGTGTTGAATGAATAAAGGAATGAATATTGGGGGGCAGACAGAGAAAGGGGAGACTGGGGAGGTTCAGGAGGGCAGAGGGAATCAGAGAGGGAAAGTGAGTGGCCCAAGGGCACACAGCAGGCTGGTAGCTTTAAGTCTACTCTCCCCTGACCACTACCCCCATATTATTTTGCCTCAGATCCTTCCTTCCTTCATTCCTTCCTTCCTTCGTTCCTTCGTTCGTTCGTTGGTTCCTTTCTCTTTGTCTTTCTTCCTGACATTCTTTCTTCTTCATACTTAGTCTCTGGCTTGTAGTCACTAGAATGAATGTCTTACATCCCTGAGATGAACTCAGTACCATCCTCATTGACCTAGCAAGCCATTTTTTTCCATGATGACAAGCTAGTATCACATCTCCTAATGACGGCTGCAAGATTGTCTTGTTAGGAGAAGGGCTAAGGTGGGATTGTCTTTAATGACAGTGAAAGCACCTCATAAAACCTGACTCCTCAGTTTTACAGGCATGAGTCTGGAATTTTAGCAGATGTAGACTTACTAAATCAGTCAGTCAAAAATTATATCAGTTGAAGTGCAACGTTCCTGGCAGTCCAGAAAACCTGAACATGTAGGTGATTTGGAGGGCATTTCGTTAACTCTTTAATTGGCCGTTTCAGTGCTAGAGGCAGTAGCTAATTGCCTGTAGGTCACTGTAGTCCTGGAGCTTAGGTAAATGTATATTGTCATATGTCACATTTTCATATGGTTCCTTTGCACAGGTTGATAAAAAATGATTGCTGCATAATTAAAATTAAGACAAGGTGGGAAAAGTGATTCAATTAAAGCCCTGAAGCCATTGCGCAAATTATCTGATGTACCAAAAACTAATGAATAGTTATAACTAGTTTTATCTTTTGCCTCCTTGTTCTTCAATCCTATGTGCCTTGTGGAATGTCAGGAACTCTTTTCGAGTTCTGTTTGACTGGACATTGGTTGTGCAACGGGCTCCAGGAATGCTGGCACAAGAAGCTGAAGCTTTTAAAGCACACATGTACAGAAGCTTGGCAGCTGTGGATTGCAACTGAAACTGACCAGAAGAGAAATTTAGGAGCTCTCTCCATAGCCCAATATTATTTTGAAACTATCTACAATATTTCAGTCTGCACGAAACAGGTATTATTTACCAGGGTGAGTGATGACAGTGAAAATAAATGAGATTTGTCATACCCCAAACGTCCCATGTTTTACATCATTTATTTCACAAATCTTCTGAAACTTCTCAGGAAGCATTCAATTAGAAGCAAGGGTGAGAACTTTGTAATACAATGTTTAACAATTTTTGTTCCTCGATAACAAATGAATACATATTTTGCTTATACAAAATAAAGCAAGAGGGTTGTTTTAAAAATGCAGAATATGTCAGATAGGTTATAGGTTCTTATCTCCTGAATTTTACGTGTGGAAAGAGAGCTGTTCACATTCAACCTCAACTGACTTTATACAAATAGAGGGAGGAAGCAGCCTCCTCAAACATGAATAGCAACTTGGGGTTCGCAGGATAGTTGTCAGGATACCAATTTGAAATAAAAATCCTTTGAGAATGTGTCAAAAAGCTAACAACCTCCAATCACCTGTAATTACTACTATTTATTAACAACAAATGCCAGGTATTCTACATATATTTTCTCTGGTGCTTATGGCGGCTCTTTAAAATATTATTCTTGTTCCAAGTTAGAGTTGAGGAAACTGAGCTTTCTGAAGGTACAATACTCTCACCAAAGTAATCCAAGTAAAAATGGCAGTGAAGAGGTTCTATTGATGCATAACAAACTATCTTGAAGTTGTGTAGCTTAAATTAATGACCATTTTATTGCTTCTCCTTGCCTGTGGGTTGACTGGACTGAGGTGAGCCTTTCCTGGTCCAGGTGATGCTGGCTGGGTCTGGGGCTTACCACAGGGTTGGAGCATCCAGGAGATATCACTGTCATGTCTGGGACCTTGGTGAGTTGGCTGGAAGGGGAGCTCCACTTGGATTGTCTCTCTGCATGTAGTCTGAGGGCTGCCCCTCTTCACTTTCCATAGGGTCTCGCTAGCAGGGAGCTGGACTACATAATGGTGACTTAAAACCCATCAAAAGCAAAACAAAACAAAAAGCAAACAGCAGCAACAACAATAAAAAACCCAGCAAGCTCTGTCAGGCCTACTCACAGCTCAGACCTGAAAATGGACTGGTGTTACTTTGACCTCATTTTGTTGGTTATAATGCACCGTCGGCCGATCCATCTGCAATGTGTGAGCATAACTACATAAGGGCATGAACACCTGAAGTCAAGGTGGACAGAGGAACATCTTTGGAGATTTACTACCACACTGCGTGATTCCCAAACAGACAATAATTTTACTAGCCATCTGTAGCTCTGCTTATTTTTCCATTAGAGCAGGAATGCACCTGTATTTCCTCTTCTCTCCCCACTTACTTTTACATTTTTGGCACCTATCATAAGACCTGAAACACAGTATGTGATCAAGCAGTATTTTTTAGATGAACTGTTACTGAAAGGTTAAGGGATCGTTACACTAGGGAACTGTTATAGACCTGTGTTTGCAAGATAATTTCCCTTGGGATGAGTTTTTGTAGGTCTAAATTAAATACAAAATAATTATATATAAAAACTCCACTGATGGCTGGAGATGGGCTGAGAAAGGAGAGATGATTTCCTTGTTTTCTGGAGCCTCGATGTCAACAACAACAAAAGTCTTTTATTTATTTAATACTTACAAAAATGAGCAAAAAAGAAAGCTGCTGTGAATTAAGTACTACTACTTTTCCCATTTTATAATCAAGGAAACAGAGGCACAGAAAGAAAATTATATGTCCAAGGTCACCCAGCTAATGTATAACATAGCTAAAAACTGGCTCACCGTGTTGTCCTATGTCTCTGTACTGTCAATGATGACTGTCTTAAGTTTCCCAGGGGATTTTCTTCCACTGGAAACTGGAAATAGTATACAGAACCCTCTGGTCAGGAGAGTTGAACTAGGACAGTGTTCCATTCTTAAGGGCTTAAATAGAGTCGATCTTAAAGAAAAAGAGAAAACAAAACAGAGCTTATAAGCAATAGGCCTAGGAGTTTTGGGGGGAAGAAAATGTTATTTTTGGAGTTATTTCAATAATTCCCAGACTAATAAGTTCTTACTAGTAGGAGCCCTTTCTTATACTCCAAAAGTAAGACTCTGTTTTCCTTTTATAGGGAATACTTATAATCAAAAACTTACATGTTGAAAATGTGATTGTTTTTTACATAATCTATATATTTTTTGTCATCATTTTCTTTTGTTTTTGTTTTTAATTTTATATATGGTTAAAGTTTTGTTGAGAGCTCAAGGCTGCCTCTGTTGTGCTAAGAATGTCTAGAATCTTTGTCTACAGTCAGATCAGGGAGAGAGGACAGCAGAGAACCTTATTGAGGGAGGAGAGTGGAGACCATTAGGAATAAGTGTGACAAAACCCCAGAGGGGTAAAAGAAAAGTATAAGAAAACCCAAGAGAGAGAAGTTTTTCTCCTTCAATTCTTTTTCTCAGAGACAATTTGGAGAGGTCAGATTCATGCTGTGTTTTCAAAATGAAAACTGCTTAGAAGTAGATAACATGGCACCTAGCATAATAATGTGCATTATATGAATAAATCATGTCTGTGGAAACAAGCAGGGCTATGTCCTCATCATTTTGTGGCCACTTCTAAAGCAGAAGATAATGAAATAAAGGAAGCCAGCTATGGCCTTACCACCTTGAGTGCTCCCAATCTTGCCTGAAATGAAGGAAACAAAGAAGGAATACACAGATGTGTTGTTTTTAGAATTGTCTTCAATGTCATGATTTTTCTATGTCCAGTTGAACTCATCTAACATCAGCATTGAACAACTTTTTTGTTATGTACATGGGGATAAAAACATACCACCAAAACTTACACCTAAGTATCATGTACTCCTTTTCCAGCATTGAGAAGACTGAATGTGAGTGCATTGCTTAGAATTAAGAGAATTGAGACTATTCTTTGCACTTCTCTCAGAGAGGGAAGGGTAGATATCTTGAGATTGGCAAGCTTAGGACAGAGGCCTTTTACCATTCAGATGGAAGCAGCAATTAAAATGAAAAAATTGAACAAATGGAAAGTTGGTCACTAAAAATGCTGAAAATTATACATGTGGTAAATATTATGAACTGGATTTCTCAGCCTTTTCTGCCAAGAGCTGGAATTCATCATCAGCCAGTCTGGAAGAGCCTGATCATGTAAGATTCACAAGCAGAATCCTCAGGGGAGAAAGAAGGTCAGATGTACCTTTGTGTTCATCAATCTCCTCTAGCAGCCTCTCTTGTCCATACTTAGAAGCCATTCTCACCCAAGCTTTGCTTCATTGAGTTCAGTAGGATAGGAATTGGGTGTCCATGTGATCCTTGATTATAAGATCTTAACAAATCATTCATACTTGATTATGTAAGCTGAGAGTCTAGTAATATACAGAATTAGGGATGGAAACTGGAAATTTTGGTGCATACAGAAACTCAAGTCTGCCTCTGTCACACCACATGAAGGATTTTGTGGTTAATATGTTGTTGGTCAAGAAAGCAACCAACAATATAGGCGATCCTAAATCTCTACTCTTAAAAAGCACTCAGATTTTGATTTCACCCAAAATCAATTTTATAAAAATTTACTTCAGTTAACGAGGTTTACTGAGAACCTGCTATGAACTAAGCCAAGAGTTGGACTCAGGCACGCATGCCTTTATAAAAAGCATGGATATCTTTCTGGGCTTTTTTCCCCCCAAGTTTTTCTTTTCCTTTCTTGACTCAAAAAATCAAAACCAGAGCATCTGTTTGAAAAATGAAGTTGATTCTTTTCTTGCTGATGGCAACAACAGAAAAACAATCTACCTATCTATAGATGTCTTCGTGAAATGAGTCTCCCCAGAACACTGACATGATCCTCAAAAATATTAAAGGTGTATGATGGAGAGATAATTTTATTCTTCCTCTCAGCTTTGGCACAGAAGTTATGTGATGGAAAGGGATTAAGAGGTGCTCTGATGAGGAAATTTCAGAACTTCTGATTCATTGGGTGAAGATCTCTAGAGGGTACATATTGATTCCAATATATCAAAACGACGCAGAGATAAGTGAAAAGCTAACTTTTTTATCTTGGCTTTCTTTTCCTAAGGTGTCTAAAATGCACACGTCAGAACCTAGCGAGGTGTGCCATTTTTCCACTGAGATGCTGTGGAAGATGGTGGTGGTTGGAGGGCACTGCAGCAGAAGAACCTGGGAAAGCCAAGGCAGCTTTACGTGCTGTAACATAGGATACTGCAGAATGTTATAGTCAATCTATCAATGAAGCCTCCAACAAATAGGAAAATCTTCTGTGATCCCAGAACCCTGCCACATGCTTTTGGGGGAAAAGTATAGTACAAATTTTTCTAGTATTAGAGACAAGACAGAAAAAGCATGGATGTAAATTAATAGAAAGTTTTGAAAAGAATGGTAAATGTCATGAGGCTGTGGACCCCTAGGATGTGGACTGATGCTGCTCTGTGGCCTGTTAGGAACAGGCCCATACAGCAGGAGGTGAGTGACAGGAGAGCAAAACTTCATCTTTATTTACAGTTGCTCCTTATCACTGACATCACTGCCTGAGCTCCTCCTCCTGGTAGATCTGCAGGGGCATTAGATTCTTACAGCAGCATTAAACCTACTATAAACCGTGCATGTGAGGAATTTGGTTTGCATGGTCCATATGAGACTCTGATGCCCACCCCATGGAAAATTGTCTTCCATGAAACCAATCCCTGGTCCCAAAAAGATTGGGGACCACTGGTATTAGGGACTGTATAAATATGTACTAAATTTAGAGGGAGGCAAGGGCACTAGAAAGAGGAGAAAGTCAAATAGGCTTTAGTTCTATTGATCCCAGAGGCGAGAGAGAGGGAAATAACCCTCTGCTACAGGCGGCCCTTCTAGTCCTGAATCTTTCAAAGTGAGTTCTTCCTCCTCCTCCCACTTCCTGCTCCTTCTTTATGCAGGACAAGACTTATGTACCTTACTTTCTAAGCTTCCTTCTTTGCTCTTAGAACTTTGGTACTTTTAAACAAGTTGTGGATAAAATTCAGCAGAAATCCTGGAGTCCTAAAGGATGCCCAATGTTTCCAGTTGCAAACCAGCATTTACATAGCTACTGTGAGAATTCTGTGTCATGGAGTAGAGTGGGAGAGGGACCACCCTTTTGCTACCTGCATTTCTGAAGTGGGAAATTGGAGTTCAGAGAGTATACATCTGATAAAACATCCTGATGGGTTGTGATAAAGAAGCTGCTGAGTACAAAGGCATCATTTGGACCTGCCATATCTGAGACAATGGCAGTTACAAAGTCCTCAGGGGTCATTAGGTGCTCTCTGGACCACACACCTGGAGTGAGAGGTGAGGTGATGCTCTAGTGGCAGTGCGTCTTAGCTGCTCAGCTTGAAATCTACTACTGGTGCTGCATCTCAGCAGTACCACTCTCATTTTCACTCTTGATTAAGCTCTTCTATCATCCCTTATTGGAGTCCTGATAAACTGAGGTGGAGAGAGGTTGAGAAGTCTAGAGTTGGTGGGTACTGTTAGCTACTAAGCTCCCAGTTTATTATTCAAACTAGAAATGTATTAACCTCAATTATAATGTGATTTCATTAGATTTTAAACTTTTGTTTTCATATTTAAGGAAAGAAACAAAAAGGCCACTTCAAGGAAAATAACAAATGATCATTGTCTCAGAATGGCTTACTCTGATTGTCAATTTTACTCAATTAGACAGTATAGCACCATTAAACCTAAGGCTTTATATGTTGAGAATTGTATAAATTATTTATTCAAAGTTTCCTGAATATCTGTATTTAGAATTTTATACCCTTTTCTATAAGTCAAGATATTTTAAATCAAGATAAATGTTGAATCCAGTTCTCTGACTCCCTTAGGTAGTTTTCAGAGTTGAATACCATAGCCCCAAATTTTGTTTTCTGACTTTGAACATTTATAATAGGACTTTAGGTTGGATAGGCCTATGTGCTTGTGTTACTTGTGTATTGTGTTTGAAGGAGGCAAAAATACTCATAAAAGCATACATTTTGCTATTGTTTTATTTACTACCATCTTTTGAATTTGGGAGACTAAAAGAAGCCTTAGTTTTATTGAAGGCCATGCACTATTTTAGAACTTGAGACCCAAACAGAAAAGAACTCTATCACAGCACTCTACTCTGGAAAATAGAAAATAAGCTCATCAAACAATTAGATATCAACAAGTGCTATAAAGGAAACAAATCAGTCAATGGGATCCAGAATTGCTGGCTGAGAGATGGTGCTCTTTTATAGAGGATGGCACAGGATTTTTTCTCCTAGATTTGTCCTAAGAAGTCAGCCAGATAAAAATATGCAACAGATACATTCAGAAAGAGGCAACAGAAATGACTTGTATAAGTCATAATTAACAAATAGTTCTATGAGTTTTTTTAACAAAAGATTATGAAGTAGACATAGGAGATGAGGAGCTTGGGGGAGAGACTCTCAAGGTAGTGATGATTGAACTGAAAGATGAAGTGTAAATGTCAATACTCAGCCAGGTGAAGAATAGGAGGGAAAAGATGAGCACCCCAAACCTATTCTCACCCTTTCCTCTTGTTTCATTTAACAATAGAAGGGAAAAGCTCAAAACCTATTCTCTCTGCCTCTCCTATTACAGGATGCCATGCTACTCACTCTTGGCCTGAGAGACAAAAAAGGAAGTTTTCCAGGGATTTTTATGAAAGGTTTTATATTCCTATTGAATAGAAAAGAAACCATCTAGGCTGGGGCAGTACACCCACTTGCTTCCTTTCATTTATTAATTCACAAATATTAATCTAAGGCTATCATATGACAAGAACTTCGTAGGCACTGGAGATACAGCAGTGGACAAAGGACACTCACTCCAAAGGAGCTTATATTCTGTTCCTCAAAACAAAAGGAACCCACACACATGCACATACATACTCACACACATATAGACATGCATGCACACACACACAAACTATGTGAATGTTAAAAGCCATGAAAAATGAGGAGGACAGAGAGAGAAGAATGGATGTTATTTTATTATTTTATTCAGGCACTTAGAGAAGCCACCTCTAATGAGACAAAATTTGGGAAAAAAGAAAGACCCAGAAGAAGTGGAAGACCAACAAAGGCTCTAGCTAGAGAGGAGCAACTCTAGTTCAAGGGATTAGCATGTACAAAGACTCTGAGGCAGAAATGCAGCTTGTTTACTATGGATACCATGAGGGAATTTTTGGGAAGTCCAATTAGATTATCTGAATAAAATTTTAGAAAGCTTACTTAGAGAGACTGCATGAACCAAGGCAGTACCTACAGAATGAGAACAGATTTGGAAGGAAAAAAACAGGAAACTTTGGACATACAAAATTGAAGTTGTTCGTAGGGACATCCAAGTATTGCTACCTACCATACGGTTAGATGTATAGAGCTGGAGTTTTAGGAGGAAAAGGTTATCAAGGCTTTCAGAATTTGTAATCCTTAAAATGTAGATAGAAGGTAAAATCATATAAGGAGCAAGATTGCCCAATTATTGCACAAGAAGATGGGGAAAGGGGACAGTGAGGGAAGGGGAGGGAGAGGGTGGCGAGAGAGAGGATAAAGGGTGAGAACACGCTTGAGGTGCATCTTTGAAGGGTCAGGAGAAAACTACTAAATGCAGAACAAAAATGTTTTCACACAGTAAATGAGAAAATCTCATGAATGTTATGTCAAACAGGTGGATGAAAATATCTCAGATTGTGTATGAAGCCCGCACACTGTACCCCATGATTGAACTAAAGTATACAGCTATGATTGAATAAAAAAATTTTTTAAAAAGGAGCAAGATTGCCTTGGGAAAATGTAAAGAATGTACAGAAGAGAGAGCTGAGACTGTATATTTCTGATTTGAAATATGTCCATCTCTCTCTGAACCATCCAGGACAGCAAACTCTTCGAGCCAACATAGTTGAAATCTTCTCATGTATCCCCAGACATTAACAGAGAGCAGGCCCTTGGGAACTAAAGTCATGACTTTGCTGTCACCAGATTTTATATCAGTTAATTGTTGCTTTTCAAGCATCACAAGTTTAGACTAGGCTCTGGAAGAGCTCCAATTCTACTCTTAACCTGTCAGGGGCTTGCAGGGTGCTGGTTTCACCATGACTGTGAGTTTTTGGTTTTCCAATCTACAGCAGAGCTGGGGAGCAGGATATAGGAATCAGGTAAGTAAAAACACCACAAAATTTGTTGTTCTCACAAAGAATCAGTTACTTTTCTTAAAATAATGCCCAAGAATTATTGCAACCTTTTGGTTAATGTCTTAAGTACTGCAAAGGTTTATTTTGACAATTTTTTTGCCAGTGTTATCATTGCTTTTATGAAGGATAGGATTTTTTTGAGGCTATTATTTCACCATTTGCACTACCTTCAACTCCCATTTGATTTTTGATAAGGTACAAAGCAATTTAATAGAGGAAAGATCATCCTTTTAATAAGCAGTGCTGAAGAAATAGGGTATGCACAGGCAAAAAATAAAATGAATCTTGATATAATTCACATATTATGCAAAAAATAACTCAAAACACTCAAGGACTTAAACTAAAAATGAAGAGGTATAAAACTTTTTAAAAATGGACTAAAACCTTTGAGATCTAGGGGTAGACAAAAAAATTGATATTTGGCATCAAAAACACAACCCACAAAAGAATAATTTAGAAACTAATATAAATCAGTAGCTTTTATATATACCAATAATAGTCAAGCCAAAAAAAATAACCAAAAACAGTCAAGGACTCTATTCCCTTTATAGTTGTGCCAAAGAAGATGAAATATTTGGGAATTTACCTAAAAAAGGATGTGAAAGATAAAGAGAATTATGAAACTCTGAGTAAAGAAATAGCTGAAGATGTTAAATGGAAAAACATACTATGCTCATGGCTACGAAGAATCAACATTGTTAAAATGTGCATATTACCCAAAGCAATTTGCAAAATTAATGCAATCCCCATCAAAGCACCACCATCGTATTTTAATGATCTGGAAAATAATAGCTCTTCATTTTATATGGAACCAGAAAAAAACTTGAATAGCCAAGCCATTTTACTCAGAAACAAAAACAAATCAGGAGGAATCACACTAGCAGACTTCAAACTATACTATAAATCTATAGTGATGAAAACAGCATGGTATTGGCACAAAAATAGAGGTAGATGTATGGAACAGAATTAAGAACCAGGAGATGAGCTAATTTATAGCTTTCATATGAAGGCTAAAACCCAATTATAGCACAGGAATACAGGGATAGGGGAAAGGGAGGGGAGGGGTAAAGTAAAACAGCAAAGGTAAATCCAATTGAATCCCAGAAGAAGAACGTGAGTAGAGGGCTTGAGACTCAGGGCAAGCTCACATGTCACTGCCTTGCTCCTACAGAGGACTGC
>CAUYON010140891.1:0-21539 GCA_963573935.1 Arctocebus calabarensis
ACTGGCCGGGCATTGTGGCGGCGCCAGTAGTCACAGCTACTTGGGAGGCAGGAGACTCGCTTGAGCCCAGGAATTGGAGGTTGCTGTGAGCTGTGATGCCACAGCACTCTATCCAGGGTGACAGCTTGAGGCTCTGTCTCAAAAAAAAAAAACAAACAAACAAATAAATAATAATTTGTTTTCTAAATTTAAAAACCATAGAAAGACTTCGCCTTACATAATTCCATTTCCAGAGTGGTTTTTTCCATCAGTACAGGTTCATATCACATAATTCATCCTACAAAATTCTAAGTCTATATGCACACCAATAGAGATGTAAGCAAACCTTGGTTAATTTGGATCTTGGTTAAGTAAGATGTTCTAGGTAACTAATTTTTAAAATTTAACTGTAGATTAAGTGTGAAAATGCTTTTAAACCTTTGTTGAAAAGCATTCTACAGGGCAGCGCCTGTGGCTTGGTGGGCAGGGCGCTGGCCCCATATACCGAGGGTGGCAGGTTCAAACCTGGCCTTGGTGAAAATGCAAACAAAAAATAGCCAGGCATTGTGGCGGGCGCCTGTAGTCCCAGCTACTTGGGAGGCTGAGACAAGAGAATCCCCTAAGCCCAGGAGTTGGAGGTTGCTGTGAGCTATGACACCACCGCACTCTACTGAGGGTGATAAAGTAAGACTATGTTTCTAAAAAAAAAAAAAGAAAAGAAAAGAAAGAAAAACATTCTACATACTCTCTTTAAATACAGTAAAATCATTTGGGAAATTTGTTGAAGTGGCTATATGACACGGTAGGTTTGGGGTGGGATCTGAGGTTCAGCAACCAGGTGATACAGGCGCGGACCACACACTGAGAAGCAGGTTACTTTACTGCCTTGTAAACACAGTAGAATAAATATAATAAAATTGTTATTTTGAATAACACTGTGTGTTGTGGATAGAACCACATACTGAGATAGTTTAAATTTTTGAAATATCACCTTGTTTTCTTGGTTCCCCCTCATAAAAGTAAGGGGGGAAATAATGGGGAGAAAACTTCTAGGTATAGCAATATCTCTACCAGCACCTTGGATGAATCTGGGAATTAGAGGTACTCAGTAATTGTACCTCTGTACAATGTAATCGTGTTCACTTATTTGTGATAAGCTTTCTCACCAGAGTTACAACTGAGGAAGGTGACATAGGGATACATTTGCTAACAAAGGAATTAAAGATAGAAAAATATTTAATAATAACAAAACATCAGACATACTGCCAATCAAATAATATATTAGGGAGGGTAGAGAGAAGAACTGGATATACCACAGATGTCGGGATCTCTTGCAGACTCAAAAGAGAAGAACCAGAATGATATTCCAGAAGACAGGGCCAGTGAGGAAACCCAAGCTAGGAAAGTAGACACAGATGTCTCTGCCCCAAACTCAGAAAGTAGATGGGGACAGGTCTTTTTCAGGGAGTCTGCCCAGGGGATCAGGGGGCTGTCTGGAAAAGGAAAGAAGGAAATACAGATTTTCCCTGCCAAGCCACTCACCTCCTAGAAATTATGCTAATATATTAATCAGTCGGTATCAGTTATTATTTTTCTTCATTTTAGCAGTGTTTAATGAAAGTTGCATGTAAGATTATTTTATTCCTGCGTCTTCTCCCTTGTTTCTTCCTTGTACTTGCCCTTTTCCTTTCCTACTTGGCGAGATTTGGCTTTTGGTTCAAGGATCTTTTTGCGGTCTTTGTCCAGGTTAAGCCTAGTAATAACCACCTTGCTGGGGTGAATGCCCACATGGACAGTTGTGCCACTAGCCTTTTCCTGCTGCACCCGCTCAGTGTAGATGACGTATTTCTTCCTGTACACCTGGACTACTTGGCCAATCTGCTGACCTTTATAATGCCCCCGGACAACCTGAACTTCATCACCCTTTCGGATGGGTATGGATCAAACATTGTACTTCTGTCTCAGCTCTTTGGACAGAGGGGAAGACATAACCTTCCTGCAAATGTAGGAAGGTGCATTGAAATGTCTTTTGTGGTTCTTGCTTCGGTCAGAAGTCACAAAGGGATTGAACTTCATTTTGGCCGCTGCCTCTCCGGCGATGGCCGCAAAAGGGCGGTATCAGTTATTTTTATAATTCTTCTCCTTCGTGCATTAAGTACTATACAAGTGATAGCATATGGCTTATTATTAGTAGTTTCTGGCTTCAAGTCTTTCAGTAGCCTAAATGTGGATGAAACCTATAGCAACTTAAGGGGGATGAGAAACTCACAATTACCTTACTGTGTTTCAGGGATTCTTTCTTAGAGTGTCTGAATCCACGTGGTCTTGATGGAGTTTTCATTAACATCGTTTTGGTGCCTTTTGTTTTCCGATACTTGGATATTATCTATAAATATCAATGTGGTAGGGCCCAGACAATGCTGTACATTGACTATCACCTATGCGTGTGTAGCTCAGTCCATGAGGGGCCCTTGTTCACTCACCGAGATGACCAAGATGAAGGCACCTCCAGCCAAACGCTCACCTTCCTCACTGCTCTCATCCTGACACGCTTCAGTGTCCCCTTCAGTCCCCCACACGCTCTTTCCTGCCTCTTGGCTATTCTGGACTTTTTTCAATGGTCAGAGTATCTCATATTCTTTCTTCCTTCTATTCCTTTTGGCATTGGTTTTTTTTTCTCTCTGCTGGGAACACTTCTGCTCATGCTTTGTTCATTTCTACTAAAATCTAGGTCTCAGGTCAAAACTCAGAACACACAACTCTTGTTAATTGTTCCTCCCGTGTACTTCCCTCCACATCCCCTAACACAACACTGATCATACTTGTGTGTACGTGGGCACATACCACTATATACCAGTTGCCTGTAAACACATTTATGTATATATCATGATATATGTACCCACCCAGATGACAAGCTTTGTTAAAAGACTGTGTCTCTTTCTTCACAGTTATAACTCCCAGGAATTAGCACACCTAGCACATAACAGTGCTCAGTGGGGATGTGTTGAGTGAAAAAAGAAGCTTTAAAAATATCCTGCTTGCTCAAGTCCATTAATTATGGATGAATGTTCAGGCATTTTCATGGGCTGAAAAAATAATAAAAAGTTATGTATCTTGCTAGTTTTAGCTACATTCTCACATTTGCTATGCTTTTCATAGATCTAGCAGTTTGGGACCTAAGCCTGTCGTGTTTTGCACAAGTATGTAGATGAACCGTATGAGTAACAGTGATCAGTGAACCCTTGTTAGTGATCACTATTACTGAATTTATTTAAACTTTTTATAAAACTCTGATTCTACTCTTTTTATAAAACTCTATTCCTGAATTTATTCAAACTCTTTTTATAAAACTCTGATTCTATGAGCAATAGGATTTAGACCTGGCAACCTTTTAAACTTCAGTATAAATGTAAACCAAAGCTTGAGCATAGAAGAGCAACAAAGAATACAATAAAATAAAAAGTAAACAAAAGGTACTTATTTTGGCTTCACATTTGCCAGTAAGCCTTTGCTTTTTTCTTTTTCTCTTTTTATTTTATTTTATTTTATTTTTTTGAGACAGAGTCTCATTTGTCAGCCTGGGTAGGGTGCCCTGGCATCACAGCTCACAGCAACCTCAAACTTTTGGGTTCAAGTGATTTTCTTCCCTCAGCCTCCCCAGTAGCTGGGACTACAGATGCTCGCCACAATGCCTGCCTATTTTTTTAGAGATGTGGTCTTGCTCTTGCTCAGGCTGGTCTCGAACCTGTGACCTCAGGCAATCCACCTGCCTCGGCCTCCCAGTGCGCTAGGATTACAGGTGTGAGCCACCGCACCCAGCCTTTTTCTCTGTTTAATTGGTCAGATTTAGGCATTAAAGAAAAATTTTATCTGTTTCAATTCTTTGTACATTTACCTGTCTTACAATTTTATAAAGCTAAATAATTAAAAAATTGATGAGTAAAGAGAAATGAATAATATGCAATGCTTACAAATTAATCTGAAATGCGAGATATGTTGCTTTCCTAATTAAATTATGGCAATGGCTCCTAGTGCCCTAGAAAATAAATACCAACATATTTAGGCTAACAGTGAAGGCCCTCTAAAATCTAGCTCCAATCAATCTTTCAAAGTCTTCTTTCATTATTACCCTTGGTAGTTTCTTCTTTACTCTAATAGAAGTGACGAGCTGTTTGCTATGCCAGCACACAGTAGATGTCCAAATATTCGCAAATATAAGAAACTGGGTTTGCTTTAATTGAGTGAAATTTGGTGGGCCATAATTAAGAAGACTTTCTCAAATGTAATGTCAGAATCAACCTGGAGGGCTTATTAAAACTCAGATTGCTGCCCCACCCCCCACAGAATTTCTGATTCCACTGTTGGGGCCTGAGAATGTGCCTTTCTAACACGTTTTCCAGACAATGCTGATGGTGCTGGTCCAGGGACCACACTTTATGAGAATCACTGGTTTGCTTGTCAACGTCCATGGAACTTGAATGCTGAAAGTGCAAGTTCAATATGAGTTGAGTTGCCTTCGTCTACACAAGAAGGGTCCCTTGAAAGCCAAGTCACATTGTGCCAGTCCGCCACTCAAAACTCTTAGACTGGCTCATCATTTACTCCAAGGAAAGGATGTGCTCACAGCTACATGTCCTTATTCTCCCTCCCCAGTCATCTCTCTAGTCTCATCTCCTGCCCCAACTCCCACTTTGACGAAGCCTTGTGGACCTCCATTGTCTTTCCTTGGAAACGTCAGGCACCATCCTGTCTTAGGGCATTTGCTCTAGGCATTCCCTCTGCCTAAAATGTCTTCCTCCAGTTAAATATTTGGCCAACTTCACTGTCTTCAATTCTTTGCTCAAATCTTACCTTCCCAGTGCTGAGGGCCACCCTCATCATCCTGTTCAGTACTGCACCTTGCCACTCCTCTTTCCAACCCAGGCTCTGGGCCCCCATGAATCCTTCTTAACCTGTTCTATTTTTTCTTCTTTGGCGATATAAGCCCTATCACCTGCCACATACTATATACATCACTTATTAATTATACTTATTGTCTGTCTCCTCCACTAAAATATATAGAGAGGGAAGGGATTTTTGTTTCATTCTCTGATACATCCTAAGCACTTGGCACATAATAGGCACTCAATATATCGTCATTGCATGAATGAATAAATGGATACACTAGATATATTGTACAACATACCTTTTCAAGGAAATGCTATATAGTAGTAATTTTCTGAAAATATTACCCGTTGTCTTACGAGATAGTTAACTTATCTAGGTTACTCAAATTCTTTTTCTTTTCCATTTTATCTTCTTGATCATTCATACATTCTCATTGTTAGACATTTCTATTAGTGGGCTGAAGTTATGGAATACATACACATATCTATTATTTAAACATATCCTTTACAAAATACCATTAGGACTGAATATGTTCTAGGTTGAAAGAATGTTCTAAGCAGATCCTATAGTCAGCACATAGAGAATAGGATCCTATATTTTAGTCCCTAAGGTTCTGTGGATTTTAAAAAAGTAATTATTCTTGACATAGGTATTTTTAATCAGTAAAGACCAGAACCCCTATAGTATTATTTCCCGTGTTTGGCTTATAAAACAATAATTATTATATTATAATACTTGTTTTCATTTCTTGAAGGTTTTCTGTATGACAGGCACCGTGCTAATCCTCTTATCTTATATTCATAGTTTATCTTACATGGTTCTCATCATAACCCCACCGCAGGGAGGAATTTCATATACGAAAAATTGAAGTCCAAAGAACTTCACTAGCTGGCACATGGCCACCCACGGTAACAGGCAGTGAAGACATCTAATCTGGATCTGTGTGAAGTCTATTAAAGTGAAAGTCTGAGTACAAAGAAGGAGCAGGACTAAAACAGAATTGAAGACAGTTATAATCATGAATCCAAATTTGGGGCTTGATATTGAAAGTGAGCCATTCCATATTCTATCTTCTACTATATTTAAGAAAGAAAGCTGGTAATAAGCAAGCCCATTCAAATGTCACACACATAACTCCTCCTTGATTTTACAAAATATATATTTTAAAAAGCAATATAGGTTTCTCTTTTAAAAAGGTACCAATTAATCCCAAGGTTTATTATCTATTGTATTACTCCCTTCCTGTCACTGTTTTGGGGTTAGAACATGGAGTCCTTGGTGGAGAAAGGAAAGGCCACAATCATCAGTCTCCATTAATCATCTTAAGTGGCTTCTGTTGTGTAATGATTTCCAAGCTGATAGATGCATAAATACTGATGTGGTTATATGAAATATTCACCTACATTTAATATCTACATAAGCTGTACATGCATTCTTCATAGTCACGTTTCAGATAATGTCCCATGAATTAAGGAGATCATTTTACATTTTATTTTTTTCAAGTAAACCTTTTCTTGGAATTATATCAACAAAAAGGCAGAATCCATTCTATAAGAGTTTAGTATTTTGGGGAGGGCATGGAATATTATGTTTAAATCTGGTGGTACATTAGAGCAGCGTCAACCAAAGTGCATTCATAATGAAACAAAAACCTGTGTTTTTTCCATGTTTAAGATCACTGTAGAGGTAAAAGGTAGCAAGACCCAAGTGCAGGTAATTTAATCAGATTCATTGTTTATGCTTTACTCTTGCAGTTTTAAGATCACCTTAAATATCTCTTCTTCTTCATCATTCTTTTTTTCTCTTATATGTGTTAGTCATCTTGTTTTCCAAAATGTGGTGCTACAGGAAACACTTTTACATTATGAAGAGTGAGAAAGGAGATTACTTTTAGGAATATTGTACTGTTTTCACACAACAGGTGGAAAATTCTTGCCTCTTATCAATGAAGAAATTAACTGATATCTGAGTGTATTTATCTGAGAATCTCATGACCTCCCTCTCTTGGACCAGGATGGAAAGAGTCATCTCTTTTGCACAAATCATTGCTTTTTCTGGGAACCATGAGTTCACTTACATTTGCAAGCATCTGGAGCAGAGAAAGGTCTGCGAAGGTCACGGTAAAAGCCTGGCTTACACCTCTGGCAATGCTGCCCTTCTGTGTTGTGCTGGCAGTCATCGCAGACACCACCACTACGGTTCCCCGATGCCTCCCACACATCAATGTCAAAGTGACAGGCATCAGCATGCCCATTGCACTTGCAGGCTGGAAGAAAGAAGCAAGAGAAGAACCCAAATAATTGAAAGTAAAGCAACAGAGTCTCTCATATTCAGGTAGTTAAAATGGGACAAGGAGATTGTTAATTTTTACTTTTAGTTTCCTGAATAGTTAAAAGTATAAGAATTAAAACAATATAGAAAGATATGCATGGAGACATCTAGTCTCTCCATCCCCTTTCCCCTGCCTTTAATAGATTACTATTAATACTTTCTAAAAAAGTTTCTCTTGTAGCCTTCCAGTTTTTCATTATAAATTGTTAATTAAAAAATAAGTTTCAGGATATGTGTGACAGTCAACAACGGACATTTGTCTAGTTGGGCAGATATTACAGTTAACCGAGATATTACAGTTATCTTATCACTTGGGGCTGATGTTTGTTTTGGAAAGACTATCTGAGGAGCTACCATTGTTTTCCCTCCATGATGCTAATACTTCACTGTTACATTCCTGATGCTCCCCAAGGGTCATGTTTGTGGGTCTCCTGACCTTGCTAAGAAAAGCTGTGATTGTCAGGCATTCTTTGAAAAATGATAATTCATACTGCAGACACAGGTCTGAATTCATGTTTACTAATAAGCCTGGAAGAACACTTCTGGTGGATAAGGCTCAGTAACTTGGGAAGTAGATTGACTGATCTTTCATGAAGTACTACTATTCTTCAGCTGCCTTTGTATTGGTGAATATGAGGGAGACGCCTATAACAGCCTCATTTTTATTATAGAAGAAGATTACCTGTAATCTTTATTATATAACAATTTCTGAAAGGCACTTCTAAGAACATCAGATCAGTAGCAGTGAGTGACAAACCTTTGTGTTGTATATGTATTTAGATACGCAGTTGGTTTCTGTGGAAAGGGCCAGAAAGGCACTCTAGGAATTTAGGAGAAATTCTTAAGATTCTCTTGATGAGTGATTTAGAATAAGAATCCAGACTTTTTCATGGAGGTCAACTGTTTTGAAAATATTTGTGCTATTGTTTTTCATTGTTTCCTTGATGTGTTATGATGTTTTGACCAGATTCATATCTTTAAGAAGTATATTATATGATAATTTAAGATTTATGCTTAGAGGAAATCCTTTACATTTCCTAGAAACAAAAACAAATCAGTTATGATTCCACATTATGCATGAAAAGAAACTTCTCACTATTTTACCCACAGTACTAGCTTTTTAAAATTCTTGTAAAATAGAGGTTTGTGAGTGTAAACATTGTTATGGGTGTGTTCATTTCTCTGAACATTTTAAATTGAAAATAAAAAAATAGTTCATGTTCCCATAGTTTTTACCCTCCTGTTTAATTTCCAAACCCGAAGTTAGTCCTGGTAGGGAAATCTCTTTCTGTATTTACCAGTTTCATTTCAAATTTGATTCATCATTTAAAGTTATCATAGGTGAAAAGGAAAGGCATCATGATATTACAGAAAAAAGTATCTAATTTAGAGTCTGAGACGTGGGATCGAGTCCTGACTCTATTATTTACTAACTTTGGCAAGTCACTTAATCTTATTTTCCTATCTCTAAAACAGAATTAATACCATTTGCTTTATTCATGATTTTCTTATGCCAACTTCTCAAGGAAGGTCTGAGATCTCATAAAGTGTCCCAGCAAATAGATAACACACTGTTGGCAAAACAGCGATATTAACAACTTTGCGAACAGTCACTGTTTCTGATGGTTGAAGTCATCGTGGGCAGTGACATGGGCTGTATCTGTGTGGGCAATAGTGTTCATCACCCATCACTTTATATGGTATTTCTAGAGACAACAAGAAGTCCACAGATAAGTTTACCCTCCAAACAAGGCTGTTGAACACTGGGCTTGTTACTTACTTCTGCATTCTTTAGGAGCCCCTGTTCTGCCATCAGCTGCCTCCCAGGGCCGGTCATTGTACAGGGGTGCACAGTGCTGGCAGTGGCTGCCTGCGGTGTTGTGCTTACACATACACTTCCCATGGACCTACAGACGACATTAATTAACAGGCATGAGCACAAACGATGCTAGGAAAGAACATTCTTCCCATAACCTCCCTCATTGGTTGGCTTTAGCCACAAGACATTCATTTACTTTCCTGAAGTTAGCAATCAAAAGAAGAGATCCTTTCTTTAGTTTGTCTTATGACTAATTAGAAAGATTAAGTGACATGTTTTCTTGGCTGTAGAATACATGACCCTAATAAACATTTCTGAGGTATTGGGTAAGCATTCAAGTAAGTTTTTAATATTTTAAACGTTTTTCTTCTTTACCCCAAAATAACACATCTTTGCTGTAAAAGTTTTAGAAGTCTGTAATCTCTTCACAAAAAGACATTAATATCAACATTTGGAGCATATATTTCCAGGACTTTAAGAATCTAATACAATTATAGTTACAACTTTTTTGCACAACATATTGAGAGTATCTTTCCATTTCATTAAATATTCTTGTATAATACTTTTTTCTTTTTTATTATTATTATTATTATTATTTTTTTTTGTAGAGACAGAGTCTCACTTTGTCACCCTTGGTAGAGTGCCGTGGTGTCACACAGCTCACAGCAACCTCCAACTCCTGGGCTTAGGGGATTCTCCTGCCTCAGCCTCTCGAGTAGCTGGGACTACAGGCGCCCGCCACAAGGCCCAGCCATTTTTCTGTTTTTGCAGTTTGGCTGAGGCTGGGATAGAACCTGCCACCCTCGGTATATGGGGCTGGCGCCCTACTCAATGAGCCACAGGTGCTGCCCTGTTTGTTTGTTTTTAGAGACAGAGTCTTTTTTTTTTTTTTTTTTTTTTGAGCCAGAGCCTCAAGCTGTCACCCTGGGTAGAGTGCTGTGGCATCACAGCTCACAGCAACCTCCAATTCCTGGGCTCAAGCAAGTCTCCCGCCTCCGCCTCCAAGTAGCTAGGACCACAGGCGCCCACCACAACGCCTGGCTATTTTTTGGTTGCAGCCGTCATTGTTGTTTGGCGGGCCGGGCTGGATTCAAACCTGCCAGCTCAGGTGTATGTGGCTGGCGCCTTAGCCCTTTGAGCCACAGGCACCGAGCCCAAGCCTTCGTATTTTAATGGCATGCTGGTATTATATATAATGTATCTGACCAATCACCTATTTTATTGCTATTTAGGCCTTTAAATATTTTTATGTATTATGTATGTGTATACATATATTGTTAAGGCTTTGAATACATTTTGTCCTAAACACTCAGCAGTTTTTTTTTTTTTATTTGTTTGTTTTTGTCTCAGTTTGACCAGGGCAGGGTTTGAACCCTCCACCTTCAGTATATGGGGCCGGCGCCCTACTCATAGAGCCACAGGAGCCACCTGACTCAGCAGTTTTTTCTTGACCACGCAGTTCAGCGTAGTTTAAGATTTATTAAAATAGTAATTCTCACAGAGAAAAATACTTCAGTAGAATTCTTAGGGACATGAGAACTCTAGTTTTTTTGGTGTTATCTCACTAATAATGTGTAAAAATTAGTATTTTGGATTATCTGCACTATCTCCTAATGACTAAGAATTGTTATGAAATGCCACACCAAGATTTTTTTTTTTTTTTTTTTTGAGACAGAGCCTCAAGTCATTGTCCTAGGTAGAGTGCCCTTGCATCACCGCTCACAGCAATTTCCAACTCCTGGACTTAAGCGATTCTCTTGCCTTAGCCTCCCAAGTAGCTGGAACCACGGGCACCCGCCACAATGCCCGCCTATTTTTTTGATTGCAGTCATCATTGTTGTTTGGTGGGCCTGGGCTGGATTTGAACCCATCAGCTCGGGTGTATGTGGCTGGTGCCTTAGCCGTTTGAGCCATAGGCGCTGAGCCCCCATACCAAGATTTATTGGTATATGATGTTATATCTATACAAATGAAAGGTTTGCAAAGTAGCTCAGAATGGGATTCATAAATATGCAGCTATAAGGTTTTTTTTTCCTTGAGAAACACTGTTAAAGGTAACTCAGCATAAAGGTAACAAATTATATCAACCAGACATCAACTATTTATTGAATATCTACATGGGAGAGTCACTATGCTAGGTTGTGTTTGGTATAAAAGCATTATAAAACACATTTTCTGTCTTTAAGAAAGATATAGTGTTGGGCGGCGCCTGTGGCTCAGTGAGTAGGGCACCAGCCCCATATACCGAGGGTGCCGGGTTCAAACCCAGCCCTGGTCAAACTGCAATAAAAAATAGCCAGGCATTGTGGCGGTCACCTAGGGTCCCAGCTACTCCGGAGGCTGAGGCAAGACAACCACCTAAGCCCAGGAGTTGGAGGTTGCTGTGAACTGTGACGCCACTATACTCTAGCCAGGGTGACAGAGTGAGACTCAGTCTCAAAACAAAACAAAACAACCCAATAACAAAAACAGAATTAGAATCAGAACTCCTAGAATAAACTAGCCGACTCCATCCGTGTGCTAAGGGGATCATATGGAGTTCTGTCTGAAGAAGGCTTTAGAGAAAACTTTGAGGAGTATAAAGTAAAATATATTAGAAAGCAAGGTCACTAAGTGCTACCTGCTTAGTCGCTAAGGCTGTGCCTTGAAGGGTACATAGGATTTTCCTTAGGGAGCAAAAACTAGAAGATAAGGACCCCAAAGTAATATTCAAGGAACAATCAAGAAATAAATCAGAGGTATATACTGGAGACGTTGGTTCAACCCAGATCATAGAACGTACCATATTATCAGTTGAAATTTATCCTGTAGGCAATGAAGATTCACTGGAGATTTTGGAATAAGGAAATGATTGGAAAGTATACTAAATATACTTCTCTCTAGGCAGCACCTGTTGCTCAGTCAATAAGGCGCCAGCCCCATATACCAAGAGTGGCGGGTTCAAACCCAGCCCCGCCGAACTGCAACAAAAAAATAGCCGGGCGTTGTGGCAGGTGCCTGTGGTCCCAGTACTCGGGAGACTGAGGCAAGAGAATCGCCTAAGCCCAGGAGTTGGAGGTTTTTGCTGTGAGCTGTGTGATGCCCCAGCACTCTACCGAGGGTGATAAAGTGAGACTCTGTCTCTCTAAAAATAAATGAATAAATAAATAAATAAATAAAAATAAATATACTTCTCTCTCTCTCTTTTTTTGTTTTTTGGAGACAAGGTCTTACCCTATCACCCTGGCTAGAGGGCATCAGGCTACCTTATGACAACCTCAAACTCCAGTGCTCAAGGATCTCCGTGCCTCAGCCTCCCCAGTAGCTGGGACTACAGGCAGGCATCACCACACCTGACTAATTTTTCTATTTTTTGTAGTGATGGGATCTCACTCTCACTCAGGGTGATCTTGAACTCTTGAGCTCCAGCAATCCTCCTGCCTTGGCCTCCCAGAGTGCTGGGATTATAGATGTGACGCACCACACCTGACCTCTTCTCTTTAAAAAAAAAATTCTTTCTACCTCCCTCCTATCTCTCCTGATATGTTCTTTCTCCCCTCTCCCCTTTTACTGTTTCTTTTCCATGTTTTTATCCCCAGTTTAGTCCTTTCAATAGCCAGTGGCACCTATGTGTGTTTTCTGGTAATACTCAGAATTTGAAAAGGTTGTTAATTCTTATTTACTGTCTTTGCATCCCTTCTGCTTTTTAGAAACCATTTATTGAATACCATGGAAAGACAGACGCTGCAAAGTATTGTTAGTCTTCTTTCCAGGAGTTCAGCTATCATCACAGGTTTAACTTGCCAGATTTGGTCTTAGAATGCCGAAACCAGTATGTAATTTCACCTGACACACAGGTTTACTCTGGCCCACAGGTTCCAGGCCTCAGGAGGCCATAGACATTTTGGGTAACCTCATCAAACATTCACATGTATCACCAGATAATGTTGGATAGGTCAATTCCTTCTCCAGTAAAGATTTCAGAACATTCTCCTGTTCCCACATGCCAGGGATTGGGATGGACCTCCCAGGGTCTACAAGATGCTAGCCCAGCAAATTTTTCTGCACACAGAAAAATTCAAGGAGCTGTCATTTTGAGAATTATCAAAAATAGCTGTAAATCATTACCCAGACAACGTGAAACAAGAAATCCTTCCTCAGCGATACAACTGTTGCTGTTCAAGCTTGAAAGATCACCCACTATTTGATGCTCGTGAAAAATGTGCAAGGAAAACTAGGTCTTCATTAGAAAAAAAAAAAAAACAGAAAAAGGAAACTTTAGTAACAATTTAAACATAGCTCTTGTTTGGCATACAGACATGAACTGGATAAAGAACAGGAAAATGGGATTATGTACTTAAGGTTTAGTTAAAGAAGAGTGATGTCTGGTTGTCCAATTGGAAGACAACAATTTACCTTAATAACAAGACTATTATTCCTAATTACACATGAGATATATAGAATTTTGGATAGTCTATGAATTTCATAAACATCCTTATTATGCTAGGACTAGTTTTCACTGCTGAGGTCAGAAGTTTTAGTTTTTATATTGAATTGATTGTCTACTTATATTAACAGTCATTTTAGCATATCTATCTTACAGAATGGGATTTTGCAAACTTTGAATTAGTAACTTGAGGAATTACAGGAACAGCATAGCATGCCCCTTAAGAGGTGGGCACTCTGACTCGGCGCCTGTGGCTCAACAGGCTAAGGTGCCAGTCATGTACACCTGAGCTGGCGGGTTCGAATCCAGCCTGGCCCACCAAACAACAATAATAACAGCTGCAAGTAAAAAATGGCTGGGCGTTGTGGCGGGCGCCTGTAGTCCCAGCTACTTGGGAGGCGGAGGCAGGAGACTCGCTTGAGCCCAGGAACTGAAGGTTGCTGTGAGCTGTGATGCTACAGCACTCTACCAGGGTGACAGCTTGAGGCTCTGCCTCAAAAAAAAAAAAAAAAAGAGGTGGGCACTCTGCTAACAAATATCATATATTAAAACTAAATAGCTTTCACAAGAGACTTTTGTAAATTGATAATTTCTTTGTGTTAATGTGCCATTACTGATTTTATTACATGATTTTTTTCATAATTGCTGTGTACCTTTTAATTCCAATGGAAAATGAATATTCTTTTATACCATCTTTGGAACTTAAAAAAAAAAAGTTTATGAAAAAGGGACATAGGGCAGGCTCAGTGGCTCATAATTGTAATCCCAGCACTTTGGGAGGCCAAGGCAAGAGAATTGCTTGAGGCCAGGAGTTTGAGACCAGCCTGAGCAACAGTGAAGCCACATCTTCACAAAAAAAAAAAAAAAGTACAAAAGAATTAGCCAGGCATGGTGGCATGTGTCACCAAGTACTCCCAGCTACTTAGGAGGCTGAAGTAGGATTGCTTGAACCTAGGAGTTTGACATTATAGTGAGCTATGATGATGCCACTGTACCCTAACTTGGGTGACACAGGGACACCCTGTCTCAAGAAAAAAAAAGCAGGAGGAGCCGGGCGTTGTGGCAGGCGCCTGTAGTCCCAGCTGCTTGGGAAGCTGAGGCGAGAGAATCGCCTAAGCCCAAGAGCTGGAGGTTGCTGTGAGCTGTGATGCCATGGCACTCTACCAAGGGCGACAAAGTGAGACTGTCTCTAAAAAAAAAAAAAAAAATGGGAGCTACAAATAGTTTTTATTTTGTGAACCAAAGAAAAATGCCCACTTAAAGGCAGTTGCAGCAATTCACGTGCTTGTATTTAGCTATGACAGATGATTTAGAAAGCAAAACAATGCTGCAATTTAAGACCAAATGTAAAGGCAAAAACTGATTAATTTCTAAAGAGATAATATGTCCCTTTTAGAGAAAAAGATAAACTTTTGAAAGAATGGACTTCTTATGTATGAAAAGAGATAAATTCTAATAATGAGCTAGCCTGTTAGAACCTGTTCCGCTGAAGCAGGACAAAAACAAGCACAACAATGCTTCAACACAACCACTGAATAGAAAGCATTGTGACGAAAACATGTTCTTGCATTAATGAATAAAATATGCCCTTTTCCCATTAAAGGTTTGCGTGTTTTAATTTAACAAGAGAAGTCGGAGTTCTATGGTGAATAAAGCATAATAATTGAGTTTGGTGAAAGGAAGGCTTGAAACATACTGTCAGAATGGGGCAAAACAGGTTGAAGGTTGACTATTCTAAACCCTTGTCCAATAACATACAAAGCAAGAATGCAAGCAAACGCGAAAAGCTCTATATAATTCATTCCTTGGTTTGTAATTGAACACTAGAGAAAATGGCTCTTAGCAGAAAGCATGGACAATAAAATAAAGATGGGTATAGGGTAAAAACAATTATGGTTAAAGAATGAAAATTGGCCAGTATTAAGAGACTTCACTCCTCCCCAGCTAGCCTGTAGCCTGACATTCTTCCTAAAAAGATTCATACCTTTAACTCTAGAATGGTGTTTTTAGGCTCAGGAGCTCCTTATAAAAATGCACTTATCCTTAGAAGGGGAAAATCCTTAAATCATTAGCAAAAACATGTCAGCAGGGATCATAACCACCTCTCCATCCTAGAGTTGATCTCAGAGTTGCCCAGAAGAAGAAGGGACTTCCTGAAGGAGGGAAAGAGAATGTCTTAAGGGGAGAGGGAAGACAAACTGTGTCTATGTCCCTTATTTGCCAAGACCCTGCAACTGACAGACCTGGGAGAAAAGCATAAATGGAGCCAAATTTCTTAAGAAAACTTCCATTTAATACACTGTTAGTGAATCATACAGTGACATACATCTGCCACTGTCCCCTAGATTGTAAGCCCTTGCAGGGAAGAAACAGTGGCTTAAATTTCTTTGGATCCTTAGTAACTGGCATACAATAGGTTTTTAATAAATATGTGTTAATTTTTTTCATTAAGAATTTACGTTATTGAGCTTAGTCCCATTTTATAAGCTGCCAAGAAGACCGAGTGCTAATTGTGAATTTGCAGTGGGAATGAGATACTTTAAAATGTTCACCACATTCAGCTTTGTCCAGAGTGCTTCCTGTAAAGGGTTTGCTGGGTCATACCTGGACAAGGCATATTGGTAAACATATTGTCATGTGTAGTGGTCCCCTTTGGGAGATACATTTTAAGCCTAAGGAACTTTGGGTCCGTCATGGAGATGATAAATAATACCAGCCATAGTGACAGTAATTAACATTGAATGGCATTTAACTATATACATCAGGTACTGTTCTATGTGAATATTAACTAACTTGATTCACACAAAACCCTGTAAGGTAGATATAATCATTATTGCCCAATTTCACAAATGAGGAAACTAAGACTCAAAGAGTTTAAGGTCATAAAGCCAGCAAGTGGTGGAACTATTCTGGAATCAGTCCCTATCTTCACCCCTAACCTACGCTATTACAGGACCACAGGGAGAAGAATTTTAAGGAGTCTAGTTTGACCACATCTCTTCATTGTGATACCTACATAAAATTAATATGTCCCCAAACAATTTGTCCATAAAGAGCTCTTCTGCACGAAGGCTGGTTGACTCAAGACAAGCCATTTCATTGGTATTCTGTTCTTGAATGGATTATTAATGTTATTCGTCTGGGAGAAGCTGAGCAGCTTTGAAGATAACTGAATACAACAAGATGGGCCCCAATTTCCCACACCTGGCATGAGGAAGTTCAGAGTAAGCAGGGGTGGAAAAATCTTTTACTTATTGGTTCTATGTAAAACCTTTCTATCTGCACATGGAAAATTCTGATGCCTCCTAGGGGAATTTCCAGGCCACTGCAAGCCTTAACAAGTCCTTGTCAGAAACTCCTTTGAATAAATTTATAGAGAGATGTCAACAGGAATGTAAATGAACTCTAATTAAAGATAGCAGTTTCTTTATGTTATTTACTATCCCTGTGAGACAGGATCTGGTAGGGATAGCAGTATCTTATGGTGTGACAACTTTCAGTTAGTTTTAATTTAGGTTATGAAGAATAATAAGGGAGGACACTGCATATCTTGATGATTCAGGTAAATAATTTAGAGTAAGGTTGCTGGTTTAGTTCCATTTTTTCATGTATAAAATTTAGCATGCCCCAAAGTTTTGAATTTTTGATTTATTTATCTAAGTGACAGTTTATCTGTGCCATTATGCATATTTGCCATAAGAAATTAGGAATTGAAGGAATATTTAAAAGCATCCTTTTTCTCTCACACACACAAACACGAATTTCCAAATTCTTGTGTACTTAAAATTGAACTTAAATTTGTAAGCATTTGTGTACTTAAAATTGTCAGCATTTATTCTAACACTGCTTATAACACATAGTTGCGGTTCAGCAGACCTTTGTTTTATAGTGTTATAGCTAGAACTAAGAATTAAAATCAAGGTTTGCAGTTCTTAAAAACCTAAATTAAAACACACAGCATGATCTCTTTTGTAAATATTAGAAGATTAACCAAAAACAAGACAAAAGAAAACAAAGCAAAAACAACCCCTCTCCCACTCCTCTCCTCCCAACCCACTCATCTGCAGAAAGAAAGGCAGAAACTGCTTGAGGGCAAAGAAAAGCATAATTTGGGCCTTTCAAATAAATTGCACAACATTGTTGAGTTTAGAATAGTGTTAATAAAATAGCCTCATTTAAAAAGCCAAGTGAAATAAGGCTTTAAAGTATTTCCCACGTTTTAAAGTGTGCAATTGACTCCGTAGGATTTTTTGCAAGTGAGCAGTGCCGCTTAAATTTTGGTTTCTTCGGTAATTTTAGGTAGGATTCTCTCTTACTCCTCAGAATAATGATTTCCTAGAATAAAACAAATCTATCTTTCTTTTTGTTAGGCTAGGAATGTGAACTACTTTTATTTGTAATTCTGAACTTGAGTTTCAAATGTAGTATCTTCTGAGAAACCTCATCACTAGAATTACCTTTCTTTGCCTATGCCCCTAGTTAACGGATCATATTCCTGTTGTCAAGAAAAACTGTTAAAGACTCGGACATGGGCCTCTCCACCAAAACAAAACAAACAAAAAATTACCAGGTATCCTGTCTAGCACATCTTTTTAAGGTTATTCCTGCCTTTTATTATCACTGAGCTATTTTATATCTCTGTAAGTTGCAGAAAATTAATAATAATGCAAATAGTTTTTGTCAATAGAAATGCAAGTTTTTAAAAAAATTTATACCTGAGAATTTTCTTCTAAAAGTGGAATTTTAGCATGTTTTATATAGTGAATTTTGAATGTTTTACATTTTCACAAGATTGATTCTCCTACCTTCCTCTTTTCAGTATCACCAGGTACTTTATCTTCCCTCAGGGGACTGTAATAAATATTTCTGCCAAAAAAATGCAAATAGCATCACACTAAGAATTGTAATGCCCAGGAGGCTTATGAAGATTACATTTAGATAAGATCATACTATTGCCAATTTATGAGATTTTTTTCTGCTAGTACTTCATTGCATAGAACTGTTTCCCATTTGTTTTTTTGTTTTCAATGGGTTTTAAAAATCATTGCTGACTATTAGGCTTTTAAGAGTGACTGCTGTGCAAACAGATCCTACAGGTGAGTCACATAAATGTGCATGTGTAATTTGGCCTCAGATTTGCATGTATGCGATGGTAATAAAGTAAGGCATTCTGATTTATTTCAGACATTTATTTCAATATATTTAAGACTTCATTGCTTTAGAATATCAAATTGGCTCCTCATCTCTTCAGTAACAGCCACAATTTGTTCAGCTGTAGAGCAAAGGAAAGACTGACAAATATCACCAGATTGTTGCTGCTGTTCTTTCCGTAAGCCAACTTTAACTTTGCTGTAATAATATATAAGAAACTGTCTCAGTACACAGCCACATAATCTGAACTCTCTTTCAAGCCAAACTGTTCACTTGGTCCCTTGGTGAGTTACTAGGACATTTGCTACACAGCCATCTCTCTTGTTCATTTGACCTTGGCTAAATCTTTTCATAATTTTACTTTGCCCTTGTCTTTTTATTCTCAAACTTTTCCGAGAGCAAATCAATGGCAGGGGAGGGAATAGACCTCCCAAGAGATTCCTAAAATATTAGCAACTCCACTTTAGAACAGTGATGTCATTAGGGGTATTTTTTTCCTTCCCACAAACACCTAAAATAACTAAACATAAATAACATAGTCTTTTTGAGGGGGAAGGGGAAAATATCAATTGCAATTTCTTAGTACCTATTTCATTTTAATAATTTTAAGAAAGATAGCAAAAGTGGAACTAACAACTCATAACTCTAAAAAAACTATTCAAACTCTTAGGCAAGAACCTGGGAAACAGTGAGAGCAAAAATGAGCAGAACTCATTTGGTAAGCAACTTATCTGTCAAGGAGCATTTGACAGGAGACTGAAGGAAGGTTTTGGAGGGTTTTGTTCAATGTCTTTTAGGATTGTTTTTATAATTAGTTGGGGGCCAGGTAAATTCTATTAGAAGTGCTGTGAGGATTTTAAAGTACTTTTCACTTGCTGACATGCATTTGCTCAATGTGTTCACATGGCTTCTGGTTATTTTAAAGGAAAATTCCTTGTCACAGAGTACTTTGCATTCTCTTAGAAAGTGTTTCTTTTTCCTTTTTTAAAAATTCATTCTAGTTCTCATTTCCCACTGTTTTCCTTCTTTCTTAACAGTGCTGTTGGCTTGTCACTCAGTATTCTATACAGTGCAGAGGGTGGTACAAAAGTTGACTTCTTTAAGATAAATGAGCCCCTGATTGTAGTACAAGAGGTCCGTTGCTAGAGCATGTTTTCTTACATAGTTTTTAGTTGTTAAATTAATTCATTCAGTTACTTCTTTCATATCAGCAAGTTGCTTGTTTCTAAGTGAATTTTATAAAATATAGTCTTCATTATTGAGTATGCTCATTTGAGAAGTCAAGGTGAAATACTGATGTATTAAAAAACTATACCTGTTGGGCAACTATGTCAGCATATGGGGCCCTTACAAAATCTGCAGTTCTGTAAGTTGTCTATTTACTCTGCCAAAGATTTCTTTTGCTATGCAGAAATTCTTTAGTTTAATTAAGTCTCATTTACTTATTTTTTATTATTTTTAAATTTTTGTTGTTGTTGTATTTGCTTTTGGAGCCTTACTTATAAATTCTTTGCCTTGGCTAATGTCTAGAAGAGTTTTTCCTATGATTTCTGAAAGGATTTTGATGGTTTAGGGCAGCACCTGTGTCTCAGTGAGTAGGGCACCAGCCCCATGTACCGAGGGAGAGGGGTTCGAACCCTGCCCCCTGCCAGACTGCAATAAACTCTGCCCCTGCTGCTGTGTTGCAGCGGGCACCTGTAGTCCTGTCTGCTCAGGAGGATGAGACAAGAGATTTGGCTAAGCCCAAGAGCTGGAGGTTGTTGTGAGCTGTGACACCTCAGCACTCTAGTGAAGGCTACAAAGTTAGACTCTGTCTCAAAAAAAAGGATTTTGATGGTTTCAGGTCTCATATTTACTATATTTTGCAGTGTATAATGTCCACTCAATTTTTTGGCCCAAACTTTCTGGAACAAAATCTTTCATTTTGGTTTTTTAATTCAAATTTTCATTTGTACCTATGTTTAGGTACTTTTTTTTTGTATAACATTATAAAGAAATTTTGGCATTTATTTTTAACATATTATGGTACAAGAAATTTTATGTACCAGTAATAAATGTATGATATTTATATATCATAGGCAGCCAAGAGCTCTCTGTCACTGTCAATTTCTTCAATTTCTACATTACTTGTATCTTCTGAAGAGTCACTTTCCTCAATCCTGGTACATTTCATTGTCCTCAGTTTCATCCGTGCATAGCATTGCTGATGCTGCATTTTTAAAATGATTTTACAACCACCTCCTTCTAGTGTTCCACGATCTTAGGATCCAATAGTGTACCAGGATCTTAGGATCCAATCACAAATCTGGTCGATGGATGCTTTCTTGATTCTGCCTATGGGCATTAAGTCATTACCTGTCTGCATCCGTCTGGTCTACTCTTGCTTCATTAGGACCATAAAGGGCCTGTTTGCTAACACATCAAGAGGTTGCATTTGGCTGGTTAGCCCGTCAGGTATCACGAGTCTGCTGCAATTGCTCTTGCATTTTGTTGTAAATTCAACAAAAGCAATTACCATATCCCAAAGTATTTTGCAAACAGATATAATTATTGCTTTCTAGAGTTACACTCTTAATGCATAAGCATAAATAAAAGCGTTAAAACATAGAAAGATAGATAGATAGATAGATAGATAGATAGATAGATAGAATTAGTACAACCCATGTATAATGCAGATGCTTATTTTTCCTTCAGAAATTTGGGCAAAAAGTATGCTTTATACATGGCAAAATATAGTAAGTCTTTTTTTTTTTAATTTTTTGAGACAGAGCCTCAAGCTGTCACCCTGGGTAGAGTGCTGTGGCATCACAGCTCACAGCAACCTCCAATTCCTGGGCTCAATCGAGTCTCCTGCTTCTGCCTCCCAAGTAGCTGGGACTACAGGTGCCCACCACAATGCCCGGCCATTTTTTGGTTGCAGACACCATTGTTGTTTGGTGGGTCCAG
>CAUYON010140896.1:0-24643 GCA_963573935.1 Arctocebus calabarensis
TCTCCATCTTTCTTTAAGGCTGCATAGTATTCCATGGTATACATGTACCACAATTTATTAATCCATTTGTGGGTCGATGGGCATTTGGGCTTCTTCCACGACTTAGCAATTATGAATTGGGCTGCAATAAACATTCTGGTATTAGCACACTCCTACTTAACAAAGGAAATTTAATTGTAAACCACCTCAGGCAGGTCCTTCAGGACATATTCCAGAGGAAGGCATTGTTGTCATAGAAGGGGACAGCTCCAGACCTTTGGGTGTTATTCCCCCAAAGACCTTCCAGTGGACCAAGACATGGAAATGAAGACAATGTCGCTGATCCTGTGTAGGCCAAGGCTCTGTGTGTGTTTGTGTGTCCTAGTTTTTAACAAAACAAATTTTTAAGTAAATAAATATTAAAGATAGAAAAAAGATAAGAATATAAGAGAAATATACTTTTGTCAAGCTGCTTTAAGCTGTTATTACAAAAGAGTCAAAAGTTAAAAAAATTAAAAGATTGTAAAGTAAAAAAGTTATAGTTGTTAAGTTCAATTTATTATTGAAGAAAGAATTTTTTTTTTTTTTGAGATGGAGTCTCTCTCTGTTATTTAGGCTGGAAAGCAGTAGCATGATCATCGCTCTCAGCAACCTGGAACTCCTGGACTGAAAGCAATCCTCCTGCCTCAGCCCCCTAAGTAGCTAAGGCTACAGGGATGCTCAATCACAATCAGCTGAAAAAAAAAAATACTATTTTACATTCATAATAGCCTAAGTGCACAGTATTTATAAAGCCTACAGCAGTGTACAGCCCTGTCTTAGGCCTTCACATCTACTCACTGACTTGTCCAGAGCAATTTACAGGCCTGCAAACTCCATTCATAGGTTAACCTATACCTGTTAACCATTGTCCTTCACACTGTATTTTTATTCCTTTTCTCTGTTTAGATCACAAATACTTAACATGGTGTTACAGTTCCCACCAGTATTCAGTACAGTAATGTATAATTTGCTTAGCCTAGGAGCTTTAGGCTGGTTCATTCAGCCTGGGTGTGCAGGAGGCTGTACTGTCTGGGTGTAAGTAACAACACAGTACCAAAATCACCCAAGGACACTTTTCTCAGAAAGTCATCCTTCTAGTTAAGCAGTGTGTGACTGTATTTAAATATTGTGAATGTGGGATATATTTTGGTATTCTGTTCATATAGCTCATGTTTTTTCCATAAGAAAATATTTCTTGGCTCAATGCCTGTGGCTCAATGGGCTAAGGCGCCAGCCAAGTACACCTGAAGTGGTGGGTTTGAATCCAGCCCCGACCGCCAAACAACAATGACGGCTGCAACCAAAAAAAATGGCTGGGTGTTGTGGTGAAGGCCTGTAGTCCCAACTACTTGGGAGGCAGAGGCGGGAAACTCACTTAAGCCCAGGAGTTGGAGGTTACTGTGAGCTGTGATGTGGAGGCACTCTATCCAGGATGACAGGCTCTGTCTCAAAAAAAAAAAAAAAAAGAAAATATTTCTTTCTAGCTCATGATATAGTCAACATAACTTTATAATCTATTTCAGATGTATTATTACTGAAATAAAAATTATTTTTGCTCTATGTTAATTACATTACATTCAAGAACTATTTATGGTGCATTTAGTATGTATAAAGCTTAGTGACAGCCAGTGAAAAAGCACAAAGGTGGCTAGAAGATAAATATATAAATAATGAGACTCCAAAGTTGAATAAGGCAAGTGTCAAAGGAACAAAAATAATGGATGGGTTAAGGGCAGAGGAATAATATCCAGCTGGAAAATAAGAAATACAATCATGGAGAACAGGTAATTGGATATGGATCGTGAAGCGTGGGCAGGACTTTAGCCGGGGTAGTGGGGAGCAAACGCAGCGAGGAGGCGGTTGGGCGGCCCGAGGAGTGACTTCATCGGTTAATCACCGCGTGGATCCCCTCTGCGGTGTGCAGGCTGTCTCTAGTTTCCTCAGGCTTCTGGAATGTGTGTTTCTACAGTTTGGTTTGGTCCAACACTCATCCCTTGAATGCCGACTGTGTCCAAGCAGAGGAGTAAACGGTGAACAGGCATGCGCGCGCGCTCTGTACCTCGCTCACCTGCAGGGCAGGTCGGGTCAGGCCTGGCGGACACCTGCGAAGCCCGGGGAAGCGGGCACCGTCGCGGACTCCTGCAGATGCTGGGATGCGGGCACAGTCGCCACTTCCCAAGGCGGAGTGCTTAGAACTCTGTGTAGATGGGACCGGTGGGAGTCAGAATAGGAGCAAAGACAGTGGGGCACGGGAGAAAGGCGGGAACACAGCAGAACGTGTGAAATCGCAGTGGAGTTTAGGAAAGTACAAATGCTCTAGGATTCCAGACCCACGTATTTGAGCAGTTTCTAAGAAGTGTCGTTATTGCTCCAGGACATTAGGGGGTTATTTTTTCTGTCTGTTTTGAGACAGTCTCTATTGCCCTGGGTAGATACCAAGGCATCATAGCTCACAGCAACCCCAAACTCCTGGGCTCCAGTGACCCTCCTGCCTCCGACTCCTGCGACCACAGGCACTGCTGCCACCAACACTCGCAGCTGGTTTTCCTATTTTTAGTAGACGAGGTCTCCCTCTTGCACAGGCTGGTCTCCAACTCCTGACTCAGGCAACCCACCTGCTTTGGCCTCCTAAAGCACTGGGATCACAGGCGGGAGCCCCTGGCGGGCCCACTTATCGGCCTTGCTCGTTGCTTGTTGATGCAATGTGGAGATGGGAATCTAATTGCAGGGCTTCCGTGGCAGGCCGCGTCCTTCGCTTCAACTTCAGACTTAGCAGTGATGCTCCGCTTCCAGAATACGTACACGTTTGTGCTGTTTTCTTGTTTTTCTCCTTCCTTCCTTCCTTCCTTCCTTCCTTCCTTCCTTCCTTCCTTCCTTCCTTCCTTCCTTCCTTCCCTCCCTCCCTCCTTCCTTCTTTTCTTTTTATTTATTTTTGGAGACAGAGTCTCGGTAGAGTGCCATGGTGTCACACAGCTCACAGCAACCTCCAACTCCTGGGCTTAGGCGATTGTCCTGCTTCAGCCTCCTGAGTAGCTAGGACTACAGGCGCCAGCCACAACGCCCAGCAATTTTTTTTGTTGCAGTTTGGCAGGGCCGGGTTTGAACCCGCCACCCTTGGTATATGGGGCCAGAGCCCTACCACTGAGCCACAGGCTCCGCCCTATTTTCTTGCTCTTCTACGTGGGAGGATCTGTGACCAAAAGTTGTGTTTGTTCAGTGTTCTCTGCATGTGGTGACTGGACTCCGGGAGCCTCAGGACTATGCCAGGAAGCACCCAGGAGGCAGAAGAGTGCCAATAATGGGCACTGATTAAAAAAAAAAAAAACAAAAACCCATGAGTCAATCTGGGTGTAATTCACACAACCCCATAGTGTCACGTATTTCTCAGTCCCAGACACGGTCTTTTGTTCTCAATACAGATACCTTAAATCTCTGTAATCTATTTGCTTGCCCTTTTGTTAAAAAAAAAAAAAAAACAAGAACAAAAACAAAAAACACTGGTATCTAAATATGTAAAAAGTAAAAGTTTTCTTCCTACACTATAGTTCTAGCTTCTCTACCCTGGTCTAATAATTCTCTGTCATGGAAATAAGTTTTAAGAAAGTAAAATGTCAACCAAGACGGCTTTGTACAGGGTGGGTGTGTGCGATTGAATGTACCGTGTGCTGAAGCCACTAGTCCAGCCCACGGTGAACCTGTGGATGTAATTATATGAGTTAGATTTCACTCACAGCATGGCGTGGGGCAAGCCAAGGAGGGAACCTCAGTCTTCACGGCTTCTTTGTGGATCTCTGCTCCACAGAATTCTGCTCTGTCGGAATTGAATCCAAAGATACAAAATCAGTCACCACTGAGAACGTGGGTTTGTAGGACTGAAGCCTTTTACTTTCCTGCTAAGTTCCTTCATTGTGTTATTTATTTCAATTTCATGTTATTTTGCAATTAAAAATGACACAGATGTCATCCAAAATGGTGTCTACACACACAAAGGAAATAGAAAATTAAAAGATACAGGAAAAAATTGAAATTTGAAATGTTTCCTTCTATTATGAGACATTTAGCTCTGAAAGGTTTGAATGTTGCCTCATATGAAACTCATACATGTATACACAGTAAAAGAGAAAAATTTCTTTGAAATATTCCTATTTTCCTCCTATGTTAATATGAATATGTCATAATATTTTTTTGTTTTATGGGACTCATTTCCAATTGATGCAGAATTTTTAAGTGAAGGTAATCACAATAATTAAGGAGTAAATGTGTAAATGAGGGCCTGATTTGAGTTATTTAATTAACATGGATTCATGGAAATTTGGCAACTGGAGGATTAAAATGTGGGTTTTAATCTAATCTGTTTCTGTACTTTTCAGTTCTCCCAAAGTATGAGCTATGAGCCGGGGACCAAATCAAGGGCAATAGTAGAGAATTCTAAATGTGCAAAACACAAAAAAATACCAGCAAGCTCTTTCCTGTCTAGTATTCCTGCCTAGGAAAGTTCTTAGAGATAATTCTTATGAATCTCTAGGGAAGTGAGAAGATAATGTAAAATGGTTCTCCCCAAATACAGCCTCAGTGGTGGTGACGTTCCTCTACCCAGGACAGGCCAAGCCCTCAGTACGAATTGGGGTCTAGAGCTCCCCGCGTGGCGTAGTCACTGCCTTTTAGCCTTTGTTACCGCAAACGAATCACACCGTTCCTCCGACCTGCACTGAAAGACAAGTAAAAGCACCTCACGGCAGCAACTCGCAAAATGGACCAGCTCCTGCCAGCGCCCTTCTCTGTTGCTCACCTCTATAGAGTCTCAGACTTAAACCCCTTTAATTTACCATCACAGGGATCTTCCTTAAACATTATTGTGCCATGTTCTCCCCGCCCCCGCACCCTCCAGTTCGTGAGAATTAATGGCAACTTAGGATCGAAAGAACCAGCTGATGTTCCAAACGGACAGGTTCATGTTGAGGTGACAGGCTGAGGGCGCCGCTCTGGCCTGAACAAAGAAGGTGGGAGAGACTCTGTGGAGGGGATGAGCCTCCTTGTCACCCCTCAATGCCCCAAAGTCACAGTAGCGGGGCCTGGCAGGGGTCAGGAGGAGGAAGTTAGGCAGTGAGAAAACGGGGGCTGCTCAGGAGCTCGGCTTGGTGAACGTGTCCAGAGTGGCGAACGTGGATTTGGAGCTCCTAGGGGAAGTCGGGGGCGAGGGAGTCCCAGGGATGCTTAGGGGGTTACATGACCGGAGAAGACGAGATGGCCAAGAGTGGTAGAGGTAAGAGAAGAGAGCTAGGGATAGATGGGGAGGAGCTAAGGGGATTTATCAAACAGGTAGGACACCAGGAGAGGAAATAGCAAAGAAGCAGAGGGTAGCGAGGGACAGCAGAGCCCAGGAAAGACGGAGCATTCGTCAGGCGGAGTCACACTAAGACTAAAAAGTGGTCACTGAACAGGCCGCATAGATCACTGCCACGGTCAGACAAACGCATTCGGCAGTGAAGCCCGCCCTCCTCAAGAAGCTTGTTGGAGAAGAAAGGATGCAAGATCAAGTAACGGGAGTGGAGTCAGGGGCCCAGGGCTAATAACCAAGAGAACACTGACTCCATGACACAGTCAGGTGGCTTTTAGGAAGATGAATCAGGGCAGATGGGAAGAGAGGAATGCAGGAGGCAGTAACTACTCAGGCAGATGAGAGTGCGAATAATAAAAAGAGAAGGGAATTTAATTCCTAGATCTTTCTTTCCATCTTCCTCTCATATTTAGTGTTCAACAAAAATGTATCTACATCCTTTGTCAATATTTTAAAAATTACGTTACTTGACTCTTCACACCCACACACCAAGTCTCAGGCCAAGTCATCTGTGTTGTCTTTGGAATCTCTTCTCCGTTCTCCAACCATTGGCCCTTTCTTTGGCCTCATGGAACTCGCGTTGGTCTTTCCCCTCATCCATGTTCAATGCACCTGCCAGGCAAACATTCTGCTTCATGTGTACTTGGCCCATTTGTCTTACTATTTTTATTAGCCCCTGTCTCCCTTGGTAGTAAATTCAGATTTATTTTATACTCAGCCCTCCCCTTCTGGATTTTCATCTTTAAGCCTTATTTTCCATTTCTTCCAGTGTAATTCCATTTTGCCTTCTGATTCCCTGAACACTTGTCCCCTGGTGTTTTCTGGCAACTTCAAGAGTCACCCCTCAGAAGATCTCAGTGATACTCTTTTGTTCCTGAAAATTTCAGGACTATTATATTCCAGCAATAAATATAAATATTTATTTATAAACATTGCTGGAATATAATAGTCCTGAATTTTAAAGAGCAAAAGAGTAGTAAGGGAAGTAATTTAATGGCACTTCAACATTTTGAGATTGCCCTCTTCTTGACTGAATATTGCATTTCATGCATAGAATTCAAAATGTTTTCAATGGTGAGGTTTGGGTTCTAATTTTTGTTTTTGTTTTAGTTTTTGTTTCACCTACACTCAGGCTAAGCCCTCACATAAACACAGGGAAAAGAGTTTGCCTGGAGAATATGATACTAAATAAAGGGTATTAAAATTCTCCATAGTTGGGCATAGTAACTTAAGTATTTATTATCATCTTTCAATTAAATTGAAGCACTTTAGCTTCTAGAATGGTAAAATAAGCCACTAGGAAATCAGGGGAAAAAATAAGGTCTAACTGAGCCAAGAGTACAGATGGCCTAGACCAGAGAAATTGCTCAGAGGGTGCAAGGTCTGGGGCCACTGAGTGAAGGCTCAGAGCAACACGACTTAGCAGGAACACTCTCATTCACTGACTGTTGCCTCAGTGAATGAGAATTTATTTTGCAGAGTTTTCTTGGGATGTTTTTGTGAGTTATACTTATATTTTTTTTCAAATAAATACTTTTCCAATTATTTGATAATTAGGGAAAGGGTATAACCTTTATGCGACCTTGTATCCCACACATCACACTAATTGCAGAGAAAGCTACAAGAGACATGGTTTACTCATTTGCACATATACCTGTCCATTCATTTAAAAAATATTTATTGAGAGTATGATGTGTGCTAGGTAATTTAGCATTTTAAATAGAATGGTGACTAAGACACGGCTCCCGTCATGCTGGAGTGTAAAGCAGATAAAGAAGCAGTTACACGCTGTGGTCAGACAAGTGCAGGCACCTCCTGAAACACAGGCAGGCACTCAGCCCAGAGTTGGAGCCACAACAAGACTTCAGAGTGGGAGTGACATTCCACAGTTGAAAGGATAGAAGAGAATAAGTCAGATGTTCCCAGAATAAAGAAAAGATCACAAAGATATTTGTACCAGAATGTTTATTGCAGCCCAATTCATAATTGCTAAGTCATAGAAGAAGCCCAAGTACCCATCGACCCATGAGTGGATTAATAAATTGTGGTATATGTACACCATGGAATATTACACAGCCTTAAAGAAAGAGGGTGACTTTACCTCTTTCATGTTTACATGGATGGAGCTGGAACATATTCTTCTAAGCAAAGTATCTCAAGAATCGAAGAAAAAGTATCCAATGTACTCAGTCTTACTATGAAACCAATTTCTAGCTTTCTTATAAAAGCTATAACCCAATTATAGCCCAAGAAGAAGGGGAAAGAAGAGAGAGAGGCAAGAGGATGGGGGAGGATGGGTGGAGGGAGGATTATCGGTGGGACCATACCTAAGATGCATCTTACAAGGGTACATGTGAAATTTACTAAGTGTAGAATATAAATGTCTAAACACAATAACTAAGAAAATGCTGTGAAGGCTATGTTAACCTGTTTGATGAAAATATTTCAAATTGAATATAAAACCAGCACATTGTACTCCATGATTACATTAATGTACACAACTATGATTTAATTAAAAAAAAAAAAGGAAGCAAGAAAAGATCAGTATCTAAAGTGGTAGATAACCCAATTACCCCAATTTGGTTATGTAAAGGTGTCAAATTATCACTTGTACCCTGAAAATATGTACATCCATATCAACAAAAATAAATTCATTTTTTAAAAAAGAATCAAAAGGATACTTGTAGCCTGGGCAAAGCTGGGAAGGTGCGGGGAAGCCAAGACAAAGAAGGAAATAATATTCCAAATTAAAAAACTCAAAGTAAAAACCAAAACAAAACAAATAACAACAAAAATTGTACTTTCACAGATTGAACAATGTTGTCCATGGCTGGAAGGCAAAGCTGAAGGGTTAGCCAGGCAAAAGATGAATCTCGCTCCTATTAGAATGACTTTTTGTGGGCCACTCAAGGAATCAATATTTATCCTGAGGACTTGGGGAATCCGTGAAAGGCTTGAGACAGGAAAATGACTTAATCAGATTTAATTTATAGAAAATTGGTTTTAGCTGAAAAGTGGAGATGGGACTGGAGGGAAGGGTGGGTGGGATTGGGAGGCAGTGACCCAGTGCGGAGGTCACTCTTGCAGCGATTCCAGCAGAGATGACGGTAATTAACTGGGGCGTAAAGGGTTAAGTCAGGAGTCAGTAGGTGAGTCAATAGGAGTTGGTGGTTTCTCAGACAAAAGAGAAAGAAAACCATGGTGCCCAAATTTCTGATTTGACCAATGGATAAACAAGGCCGTCATTTATGAAGATAGAGAATGCCAGAGAAAATGTTTGAGAGGAGAGAGCCAGGGAAACATTCAAGAGTCAAACAAATGTGGTTTAAAATCCTATCTCTTTGGTCAAGTTACTTTATCTTATCTATGAAATGAGAATAGTAGTATCCATTTCATAGAGTACCTGATAGAATTAAATAACACATATAACGTATCTTACACGGTAACCTGGGTTTTAGTTGTTCTCTTAATAGTTAATATGGCTAACATTAAACTCTGTTGAAATGGTGTTTCTCCATGGTGTTTTTTACACCTCTTGTGATAGCTTTTGCCCCAGTCTTTTCAAGGATGTTTGCTGAGCATCTATCTCAGAAGATAGAAGTGGTGGCGCCCTTGGGGAAGAAAGCAGATTTGTTTTTCTGCTGGAATAATAAAGGTAACGGCTCCCTCCTGAGCTGGTTCACTAGCAGCCTTATATAACATTGGGTTTCCCAAATTCGAGTTTCTTTAGCTGTGACACAAATCCACCTGGGCCACTCTGAATTGGGCCCTGTGGGATCTGGGGGCGGTAGTGTGGGGGCCAAGGGAGGCCCAGGTGAACACGACCTCCGTGCCCTGGGCAGTTGAGCTGTTTTCTTCTTGCATCCTCTCCCAGCATTTATGATACCATGGCAGGCCATCTTGCTGGCTTGCAAGCAGGGTAAAGTCTCAGACCCTTCACAGTTCTTGCTAAAGCTGTCTTTTAAATGTAGACATGTACATTATAAAGCCTTGATTGTGACACATTGTTTCCCAGTCTTAACATGCATGCTTTTCATAATTCTAATTATGGACAATAGAAGTTCATGAGACAAGAGTGTTCATTTTCATTTTATAGAATGCAATTGCTTTGCTTATTTAATTGGGCAAAGTTTGAGAATCACAAGATTACTTTGTATTTAAAAAATTTCCCCTTTCAGGTACAAATCCATGGTGTAGAAATGTGTTATACAAATCTTTACTGTCTAATAAATATTAAGTATCACAGCTACATATTGTGATCAAACAGGAATATTTTTAGTATTAATAGCAATCACTGAGCAGATAGCATAGATTAAGGCAGCCATTGGCTAGGAAATACCACCTATGTGTTAATGCCACGTAACATTATATATTTTTATCAGTTAATCTTTCATTTAACTTCCCAGTGTTTATTCATGTATGGGCCATGATTTCTAAAAGATACCGATGCTTATTTGTGTATATGTATATAAAACACCAATCACATCTCAACCCCCCGGCTCTGCTCTATAAGGAAAGACGATAATACAGAGTTAAAGATGAGGAATGTTCCCTTAGTGAGCAGTGTTTGCAAACTTATGAAAAAGGGGTGGGCGTCTCAAAACACAAAGATAAAAAGGGAAAGAAAAATGACTTGTAGGTGGGACTCAAGATAGTAGATGGAATACACAGGAGATGGGTCTTAGTTTAATAGTGTAAGATAAGAATAAGATAGAGGGAAAAGTCAAAGGCCCAGTGTGGAAGCCAGCGGACAACAGCACGATGACGTCAACTAACGCCTGGAGTAGGGCAGGTCCCTGGAGCAGGGACAGGAGCCACTTGAGAGGAGGAGCAGCCGTGAGGGCGGGAGGGCGTGGCAGCTGATGCAAGAGCCACAGGAGAGGAAGAAGCAGCTGTGATGACGTGGTAGCTGACGCAAGAGCCACGTTAGAGGAGGGAGCAGCCGAGATGACGTAGAAGTGACGTAGGAGCCGCGGGAGACGAGGAGCGGCCAAGAGGGCGTGACAGTGACGCAGGAGCCAAAGGGGCGACTTGGAAAGCTAACTGCCTGTGTTTCCACACAGCAGCAGAAGCCAGTTACTCCTGCTAGTAGAAAGGGCCGAAAGCGGAGAAAACTCTGAAGAGTTAGGTAAGCCTGACGCGGGGAAATATCCGTGCCTTTGTGTCATGGTTCACTGAGGAGAGGCTCTTGGCTCTCAAACCACAGCTGCCTGTTTTTGTGGCAGAAGGAAACCCTCGCTCAATTATGTGAACTTGAAACTTACATAAACAGTCTTCCTACACTGCCCACGTTTGAAGATTCAGTCGTATCATCGGAGCATCTCAGGGCTAAAGAACAGACAAGAAGATGGAAAATAATCCACAGAGAAGGTGGAAGCCAGGAGCTCGGATTTTGGGCTTGTTGGCACTGTTTTTCTCTTATTCCTAGGTGTTGTAGACAAAATGGGGCAATCATAAAAGCTGCTTGGTTTTGGAGACATGGCCAAAATCTAAACAACTATCGCATTTTAAATAAAGTGTCAGGCATTCTTTTACTTGTATACTACATCTTTGTTTATTATTCTGTTAGATAAAGCCTCTTGTCATTAGACTCCAAGCAAAGTCGTTAACTGCAAAACTGAATCCACACTCTGGACCTAATTTTTTGATACAGTTTCCTCTTTGATCTGCAGCATCTTTGTATTTAATTATGAGGTCTGCCTTGACACCGTTGTACCTTTTACCCTTTTTACTCTGTCTCGGTTTGTTCAAAAAGAAAAAAAGAAGAAGAAAGGTGTTTTGCATTTCTTTTAATGCAAGCTCATTTTCAGTTCATTGAAAGATGTCACTTTCTGCTTTCTGTTGCTCTTTGGGTCTTTTTACTCTTGGTCCCCTGAAAGGCACAATTTCCTCCTCTACATTCTGTAAGGATAGCTCACAGAGCAGGTTTCCTGAGAATACAATTTACAGAAGTGCCAGACGTAAGGGGCACGCTAAAGCCGTTTGATGAGTTCTCTGTTACAGCTCCTCATTTGCTTCCTTCCCGAAGAGATTTTTGATTTTTGCCTGGAATGTACCTACCTGCTTCAGGTGTGAGGCTTCCTTACGTTGTGAAGATTTTATTCTGTGGCAGCAAGTGCACTAAGCTTGAATGCAGCAGTTGCTAATCATGTTGCACTAAGCAAATAAAAGTCAGAACCGGCCTAATCTTGCTTGCCTAGTATCAGTTTCTGCAGACTGCAAGTGTAATGTTCTAATCACTGGCGCAAAACAGCCAATTAATTTGCTTTCCCTACGTGTTTTTACTAGCCAGGATGCATTGGGGAGCAGTGTGTTCGGTCATAATCATGCTCCACAAAGATGGGAAATGTTCCCTTTGAGCTTCCAATCATTAGGCCGGCTGAAGTGAAGACAAGCCCATTGACAAGTGAGAATGGCAATAATTTATTTTCTATTGATGGGTTGTGACAAATCATGTCGAATCAGTGGCTGCACACTGTGGGGCTCTGCTAAGGAAGGCTGTGATGGGCAAAGATGAAACCCTTCACAGCTCATTTAGTCCAAATGTAGCCACCTGGGTGGTGAATCGGTTCAACATCCCAGCCCAGGCATTCCAGCACAAAATTAGATCGCTAACAGGCAGGCAATATAGGGGTTTCTAGGAGGCATTAATCAGCAGGGCTGAGCTGTCAAAATGCAGAGTCTAAAATTAAGAAACACCAAAAGGATAAAAATGTGACAATGCTGTCAAAAAAATCAAGAATGTGATTTCTACTGCAGATTCTAGCCACCATTAAAAATGCTTAGAAGAAAAATGAATTATGAAGAGGTAAAGAGACATATTACCCCTGCAGAAAATTGTCCTAAGATTTTTACACATGTTAATTAGTAAAAGCAGCATGAAGATTTATGTAACCGGGGCACACTTCTCTCTCCTGCACACTGACAGGTCCGAATACACATAAGCCCCATTTTCTGTCCCATAGTATAGTTCATCTCTTATTTAAATTTCTTTACTATCCAACCGACTGAGGTGTGGAGCATCTGATGCTTCACATTGATTCTGAATACTGAGACTTCAAGCTCTGCAGAATTCTTGGGCTTGTGTAGCTTATTTTTTAAACATTGTTTTTAGTAGACTAGAGATTTCTAGAATCTGGTGGAGTATGGACTGTTCATGCATGTGTTTGTGTGTTGGGATTAAATTTTATCAATATGGTTTTCTTTTAAGAGCTCATCTGTGTTCATATTATTAAAAAAGCATTTAATGCCACAAACAAATCCAAACAGCAAGAGTTTCTGCAACTAACCAAATTTTCACTCAGCAGAAACATATAAAGATTCTGTTACCTAAAAATAAAAAGTCAAAATCCTGAAAAATTTTTTTCCATGCCCCACTTGGGTTTTCTCAGAGTGTAGCCTATGGACCACATACATGAGAATAATTTAGGATACCCATTGAAAATGCAGGAGCACAGACCTACCTCAGATCTACTACCACAAATCTTTGGGAAGGAACCAGTAAGCAGGATTGTAATTGCATCTCCAGAATGAATGATTCTGAAAGTATAGTGACATTTGAAAATGACCTTTTCTTTATAGATAAGCCCTGGCCCATTATCAAGTTCGAATACTCGCTGGTTTGTACCTTTTTCTAACAAATCTCCCTCTCAGACAAGCTGTGCTCTCCATTTATTCACAAACCCTCTAAAAAGTTCACCTTCTCTTTGATCGTGCTGCACCCCCTCACCTAAAATGCCTCCCCAATCCCTAGCCCAAGGCCCATCTTGGGCATCCTCTGAGATTCATCTCAAAAACTCACTAGTCCATCAGGCCATCTCCCCAGATCTCAGCCAGATGTGAATATCCCGGCCTGTTGTTGTCCCAGCCTGCACACCCTCCAGCCTGTGCACTGTCCAGCCTGTGCACCCTCCAGCCTGTGCCCTCCCAGCCTGCAGGCCATCCAGCCTGCACACCCTCCAGCCTGTGCCCTCCCAGCCTGCAGGCCATCCAGCCTGCACACCCTCCAGCCTGTGCCCTCCCAGCCTGCAGGCCATCCAGCCTCCACACCCTCCAGCCTGTGTGCCCTCCAACCTGTGCCCTCCCAGCCTGCAGGCCATCCAGCCTGTGTGCCCTCCAGCCTGTGCCCTCCCAGCCTGCAGGCCGTCCAGCCTGTACACCCTCCAGCTTGTGTGCCCTGCACAGCCTCCAGCCTGCGCACCCTCCCAGCCTGTACGCCGTCCAGCCTGTTGTTAGTGCCTCTTGCAGCATCACTACCTGCCTCCCTGTTCAGGTCCCTGCATGCACACCTTGCCTTCCAACTACCAGATGGTTCACTCCTTGAGGTTCAAGTCTGGAGTGTCAGTTAATAATACTTCATCACACCTAACTCACTGCCTTATACTATATGTAGCAAATGTATGTAGAATTGAATTGCTGGATAATAGATGCTCATTAATTCAAACCTAAGCTTATGCTTTTTTGAAATTTCAGATTAATATGAGGGTACAGTTGATGAGGTTACACTGTGTTTCTTAGGTAAAGCTCAACTTAGAGTTGAGCCCTTCACTCAGGAGGTATGCTGTGACCCTGACAGTGAGTGCCTTAGTCCTCCCCTTTTCTCCTTTCCTTCCTCCCCCATTTGAAGTTCATTGTGTTTTTTCTCTCACATGGGCCTGTAGCTATTTCTCTGTTGGTTTCACGTTAGTACTGAGCACAGTAAATACTTGCTTATACTCCTAAGTCTCCTGCAGAGGTGTGTGTCCTCCCTTGCCTTATGCTCGGAATCCTCATTAGAATCTTAGCATAGGTCTCCGTATGAACAAAAATCTGTTATTTTGTGTTTGTTTCACTTATCTACAGTTTGTCTGTGAAATGTTTTTCATTTTATATTTTCTAAATTAGCTTTAATGATATTTTCCCTGAAAGAATATTTGTTAATATTCTTAGTCCTCAGCTGAAAAGATATGCAAAGTGGATTAATTATACTATAAAAACTGGTTATATTACACTTTGCTACCACAAATCATTTGTTTTATAAATATTTCAGACATTCATGACTAAAAAAACCCTTAAAACAGTTGATAGCTTTGTACGATGATTAACTAAAAGTCAGTGACTGTGACTCATATGACTTATGACTAATATCATAGACCATACAATAGTATGAAGCAGTGTGACTTTTCACAACCTAAGGAACAAGTTCTTTGCCTTACAATCAGGCTGTAGTCTTTTACCTTGAGCACCCTGTATTTCAGACATGTGAGAAAGAGAAGAAAGGGGAACGGGGACATGCTATCGTTCTCAGAAGTAGCATGTCTCCTCACTCCATATTGTAATTATATTAAAAAAAAAAACACTTTCACTTGTTATAGTGCTGTGTATTTGTACACTACAGGGGGAAAATGTTTGAAGGTTACTTGAGAATATTATACTTGAAAAAATAAAATAATTCCAACCTATTTGAGGGAGAATAGCCCCGTATCTGCCTCAGTCTTTAATTACACTCTTGTTAAGAAACAGGAGCTGAGGAGGTGCCCCACTTTGCCTTCCACTTTATTTGAGTGCCAAATATAACTCCCACAGATTAGAACAAGGATAGAGCTGCTTGAAAAAGCCCTGAAGGTTTGAGAAAGTATTCTTTCAAAAAAAGAAGGAGGGGGCGGCGCCTGGTGCTCATCAAGTAGGGTGCGGCTCCATATGCCAAAGGTGGCCGGTTCAAACCCAGCCTCAGCTGAACTGCAAAATAGAAAAATAGCTGGGCGTTGTGGCAGGCGCCTGTAGTCCCAGCTACTCGGGAGGCTGAGGCAAGAGAATCGCCTAAGCCCAGGAGTTGGAGGTTGCTGTGAGCTGTGTGATGCCACCGCACTCTACTGAGGGCGACAAAGTGAGACTCTGTCTCTACAAAAAAAAAGAAGAAGAAGAAGAAGAAAAAGGAAGAGAAGAAGGAAAAGAAGAAGAAATGTAAACTTATCTCTTTTTGACACCCTGGTTGTTTTAGGATTGGTGTAAAAAGTGCTTCCTGGGACCACACATTTCACTAATGTTTCTATTGCAATCCAGTAGTCACCTCAGTGGGTCCTGCTTTAACTCAGTTGACAGTCACACTGGAACCAAGAATAATATTGCATTTTTACTTACATTAGAGTTCCTGGCCATGGGCATCTAAGGGGACTCGAGATAGAACTAGAACCTGATTAGGAGAAAAGAACATTATTGGCTCAATTTTTGAATTGGAGAGTAAAAGAAACACTATAATCTCTGACATAACAACATAAAGTCATTCCCAAATAAATAAAACACAATACTGTTTTGAAATATGTTTTCCACGGCCCCAACCAAAACAGAGCGGTAATGCAGTATTTTCTATAGTACTGATTTATTCCTGTGCTGATTCCTCTATTCCAGATTAGTATAAGCCCTAAAACCATTTTCATAATTATCACATATCATTTGAGGATGGAAGGAAGGAAAGGTTAGTCCAGAAATGGTTGATTGAAAAGTGATGAGACTTCATAGGGAAGAATCAGTGAGTATCATAGGTAAGCATTGAGAAAGAGAAGGCAATGAAAAGAAACCATGGTGAGTTTTAGGAAACCTTCAATGCCTGGAAAGCATTGGGGCCTCAGAATAAAGGTTCTCAGCATTGGCCTTATGATGTCCATGGTACAAGAATTAGAAGAATTCTTGAAGCAGATAAGAGTAAATATATTTCATAGCAGCTTCTTCAAGGAAGCACAGAGCATGAACAAATAAACAAAAATCAACCTATTCTTTAGAAGGCATTTTGCCCACCCAGTCAGCAAACAGAAATTATGTTTGATTAATGCATAAAACCAACAGAGCAAAGGGTCATAATACAAGACAGATGAAGAATGTGCCTGTGAAGAGGAATGGCCCAGAAGAGACGATAATAATTCTCCAGTCTCTCAGAAGCAGTTCTCAACCTGTGGGTCGCAACCCCTTTGTAACAATGAAAATACATCCTGTATATCAGATATTTACATTGCAATTCATAACAGTAGCAAAATTACAGTTATGAAGTAGCAAAGAAAATAATTTTATGGTTGGGGGTGACCACAACATGAGGAACTATATTACAGGGTCGCGGCATTAGGAGACATTAGTAAGGTTGAGAACCACTGCTCTAAATAATCACAGACAATATGACCTCTAGAAAACAATCTAAAAAGAGTCCCCCAAAAATGACACACGGAAATGTTAGAAGATGAAAACTGAGCTGGAAAACTCAAAAAGAAATGAAAGGGAAACTGCAAATCATTACAGACATAAAAACCCTATTTAAAGTATGTAAAGTACTACTCCTGAAAACAAAGTCATCAGGGCCAAGATTAAGAAATAAAGGCAAAGAGGATAAATCTCACAAACCAAATCAGGTAAAAATCAAAAAAGGAAAATTGTTATAGAAAAAATGATAGTGATAGGAGACAGAAAAGGAGGGACTCCAACAATCATGAAAGTATTGTTTCTAAAGAAAATTGCAGAACAAATAGAACAACAAAAACTTTCCTGAAAAAAAGATTAGATCTATATATTGAAAGCACCCTTTACATCTGAGAAAAACTTGAAATCAATGCCACCACATATGCCAATACAATTTCTGGTCTCTCAAGATAAAATTATATTGGCATGCTAGCTAAGGAAGCAAGTTGTATAAAGAAGGAAATTCAGGTGTGTCCTAAACTTTCCTAAAATAACACTAATGGTAGAGAACAGTGGCTCCATGGTTATAAGGTTGCAAGGGCAAGGAAATGTGAAATATAAAGACAACATTCCCAAGTAGATGAGAGCTTAGGGATTGTGGCATCCATGATAATTGATAATTATTCTTATCAAGAGGTGAATCAAAATAAAATAGCATATAAAATATCTAAGATTAAACAATCATGCAAGTCTTGAGAGTATAAACATAATTTTACACGTATCTGTATACATAAATATCAACTACTAAAGGGTGGGGAAAAAAGGAAGAACTATTGATGTGTTAGCACATCTTTTACAATCAGCTTTTACGAGATACTATTTTAAGTACTGACTTATAGCTCTTTCATGCTTTTTTTTTCTTGCACACAAAGGAATTTTTAAGGAAATCTAAGAACTCATAGTGAAGAAATGATTCTCTGAAGTGTCAACAATTTTTCTCTTTCACTTCATTCTTTTCCTTTTATTTGTTATTCAAGCCAGCATCTATGAAAGATTCCCATTTTTTTTTAATATTTCTCTCTTTTCATGTCTGGAAATATGTTCATCAAATATTAAAGTTATTTCTGGATGGTGAGATTTTTGAGTGATAACTGCCCTCGGTAGATGAAAGCATGTAGACAGTTTTATGAAAGAATAGCTTTAAATACCCAGAAAAGAAAGGGGGCATCTTTCTGGTTTTGTCCTTTGTATATTCTTGCTTTTCATTTCCCCTCAAGGAAAAAATAAAAGATAAAACGATTCTATCAGCGTATGTAAGATGCTCACAGTAGCACAGTGTTCATCTTTAGGAGGACTTAACAAAGGAAGTTGTTTTGCCATAAAAAGCTTACAATTTAACTTGATGGTCTTTGTTTTTCTGCATTGGTTTGAATGTGATGCTAACTTTGTGTAACAGAAAAAGGATATACAGAGAATCAACTGATATATATATACTTTTTGAGACAGAGTCTCATTATGTTGCCCTTGGTACAGTGCTGTGGTGTCATAGCTCACAGCAACCTCAAACTCTTGGGCTTAAGCGGTTCTCTTGCCTCAGCTTCCCAAGTAGCTGGGACTACAGGCACCTGCCACAATGCCCAGCTATTTGGAGGGTGTACTTGTCATTGTTGTTTAGCAGGCCCGGGCTGGGCTCGAACTCGTCAGCTTCAGTGTATGTGGCTGGTGCCCTACCCACTGAGCTACCAGTGCTGAGCCAGAACTAATATTTTCTAGGTAGCTAAATTTTAGGTGTGCTTATTCCTCATGCACACATAATCCAGGCCTCTCCTAGCCTATTAACTGGTGATTTTATATTCTGGAATTATTCTAGGTATATTTTGGGGAGCTACTTTAATGTGGACTTGAATTCTAAAAGAGCAAAATGTCAATACAAACTATTACACCTTAAGAATATATATTTTGGTATTTGTCTCACGTTATTATTTTGGCTTAAAAGAAATCTTTTACTGAATTGGCAATTATCAACGGAGTACGAATTTGTCATAGCTCGCATTGCCTCAATAACAAAAATGATTTGACTTATATACTATTGCCAAGTTTTTGTAAAATAATTTGTTACTTCTCTAAAGATCCTTTTAAACTGAATCAGTTGTTCATAGATTTAGTTACTTATACAATGTTTGTCTTTAATTATCCAGTTTGATTGCTTTTCTTTCCTAAATAAGAATGGTTGTGAGATTCTGTTTTCCTAGTTGTAATGGGGATAGCTTTACTTTTTATTATCATTTTCATGATAGAAGCTGGAATTTTAAAGATTACAATATCACTTCAAGATTGTCAAAGCTCCCAGCTTGACATACTGTGTCTCAAAGTTTATCTAAAAAGGGAGGCTGACGGGCGGAACCAGCAGATACTGATGTTTATTAGCATATAATATGTAGGAAGGAAACGAGGGGCCATATTTAATATGATGGGTGATTTACAATATCTGTGCAAATCAGATACTCAAGTATCTGTTAAATGGACAGTCTCCCATTTGATTATGAATTATTGCTTTATGATCTCATCCACTTCTTTTTCTTTTTCATTTTCTTTTTTTTGTGAGAGTAAATTTAAACATCTGATCACCCACTAGATGTCTTTACTGAATATATATCTTCAGTTTAATTGCAGATTAAAATGCTTTCCTGAAACTATACACTTTCATTTCTTAAAATTAATCTTGACATAATCACAATGATGATCCTTCACTATAAGGACAATTAACACTTTTTAAATGGCTAATAAGTTGCTCACTGAGGTCGCTTTTGCAAAACTTTTTAGTTTTATATATTATTTTGTCCTCCACAGTAAAATGACAGAGTGAGCATATTGCCTAAAAACCAAGCTCATCACTCTTCCACTGCCTATCACCCTGTTTATGCTTACCCAAGCATTTATTTATTAGTTCTTAATGGTAAGGGGCTACAAGGTTACTACACCTGAGAGAAAAATCTGTAAGACAGGCTTTCTAATTAATCACTGGGAGGGTTCAGGAAGGTCTAGCTATTTCTGTAAACTGAAGCATTTATGCACTCTATTGCAAGCGTTGATCATGAAAATGGCAGGTTATGTTTTATTTCTCTAAGTTTCTGCAGTTCCGTTAGGAATAATGAACCCTTTGCACGTCTATGTGTACACATGCATGCCATCATTAAAACTGGGGTCTTTGTTCACTGGAGGACAGTTCTAAGAAAACCAGTATCTTAGGAATGACACTCAAATGCCACCCTGTGATGCTCTGAATTGGGGGCTGCAGCCTCAGAGCGAAAGGCTCCAAGGCGGAGCCACCAGCGGCAGCAGCCGGGTTAGGAGTCACCACACCGGGGGCGGAGCCGGGGCCTAGCCAGTGAATTCACCACGTTCATAAAAACTGCAGGGCCACGTGCACCCGAACCTTGGGTGAATTAAAGCGCAAGTCTTGGGCTTTCCCCGGACGGATCTGGGCCCCTGATGTGGACCTTTGGTCAGTCTGTGCCCGCGTCGGCACTGCTGTGATACCTGGTACAGCAGCTCCGGCCCTCGGAAGCAGGAATCTCTGCCGACCTTGACCGTTGCTCTCCTGCCCCCGCCCGGTCTTTGACATGTATGGACGGGACCCCAGCACCTGATGTGCAGTACGGGGTATACCTAGCTAAGGTTCCCTAAGGACCCAGGTGAATACATGGCCAAAAACAGGGACGGGGAGAAGGAGGGGGCTGGGGTTCTCCCACTTCATGGGCACACCTTTCCAGTGTGGGACACAACCACAGAGGGACTTTACCTAACACCAAACATTGTGACCTTTTGGTACCCTCACAAAACCTGGAAAAAACACAAAATACTAAACCGAAGTGGTTAGATGCTGTGTTTGGTACTGTAGGTGTGAAGTATGAAGGGGCTCGGAGTCACTGAGAGCTGAAGTAAGCAGAGAAGATTTTGTGGAAATGTAACGTGGTCTAGAAATAGGAGGAGGGCTAGGATTAGGGGAGTGAGCAGATGGAATCTTGACAGGTGTGTGTAGAAACCCGGAGATGGCATGTGTAAGGGCAAAGCAGAGTGGGGAAGACAGCCAGGAGGGCCGCAGGGGCTGGGATTGGAGGCAAGCAATTCACTCTACTTTGGATTTCTGGAGTTTGAGGTAAGAAGCAGATGGCCGAGTAAGAACATACCTTGTGTAGCTGAGAAGGAAGCAGGCCTTCTGAAGAGGCTGCAGATTTCAGGGTGGTGACAGTTGATAAACCCAGGGCATCCTCAGGGCGAGGAGAGAGGGCACGCAGAACACCGAACCTGTGGGAGTGCTGCCCACTGATGCAGATGGAGAAGAGGGCTGTTCCATCCTATAGAAACCTGCGGGGAGGGGGCAGGAGAGGGGGCAAGAGCTCTGCGGGCCTTGGGCTGAACCATCTGGGCTGCTCTGACTTCCTTTTTGAGAGCTACTCTTTTCTGCAGTGTTGGATTCCACATCCAAAAAATCTGCTGAGATTTTCATAGCAAGGAGCTGGGGGCGCTTCCAGTTGGGGAGTGCACTTGAGGGGAGGGAAATCTTGCTGAGGATGGACCCTGTACTCACCATTTCCTCCCCCACATCTGTCCTGTAAAGGTGGACAACAGGTGGCTCTATCCTGACCTAAGCACAGACCAGGATAGTTCAATTCTTGGCAACTAGGTGAAGCCCTGCCCTTACATCCCCGTCGAGTGGACGCTGCAGCTTCCAAATGCCGATCACGAGTACACACGTGTAAGGACATTTTAAATAGTTGTTTCCCCAAAATAACAATCTATAAAACATAAACAGTAAATTTCTTTTTACCATAAAAGAAAATTAGATTATCAGAAATAGAGGCTATAAATCATAAATCATAAGTGATACAGCTGAACTTTTGTACCATATAACTAATCAGTTGGCCGTCAGGGTACTGGGGAAATTACAATAAATTATACTTTATACTTTGTGGGATCGGCACCACATGAATGAAGCCAAAAATATTATAGACGTGACCTTCACCTTGTGTGATGTCATAGAAAAAATGGTGCTACCCTCATAACTCCATAGGGCTAATTAGTTTCAGAGAACACACAAGAGGCAGCGATGTCACCAAGCTTTTTATTTTCTTTCCCGTGGGAAGTTGGGCCAATAAAAATGAAAACCATTTCAAGTAGCTAAGTAAGAAAGAACAGCTGCACAGAGTTAGAAGGAAATGCTTTAGCGCTGTCCCCTTAGAAGGCGTAGTTCTGTTTCTCTGTAAGCTGCAGATCTTACTTATTTTTTTCTTGTGCATCTTTTCCCATTGACTTGGGGATCTTTGAAATGGTCATTGTTTCCAAAACCTGCTATAATGATGGATTTTTTAATTTGCTGATGAACATAAATCCATTTAATCAGATAGGAAGCTCTGCGGATTGGGAGACATTTATCTGTATAAAATATGCGGCTTTGTTTGGTCTCTGCTCTTGCATCCCCAGTCGGGGTGGAGGTGAAGTTTCCACAGTCATGCTGATTTCGGATGAATAGGTTTGCTGGTGTCAAAGACAGGCTGCAGCACTCGGCTGGCATCTGGGGTACAGAAGGCTAATTCTTCTGAATAGAGCCATTGATGATTACATTTTGGAGAAACTTAATCATAGAGTAATTAGGCTTTAATTCTTACCAAAACTTACAATTAATTGGATCTTTTATACAACTTTTTTTTGTTTGATTCAAAGTACCATGTAGGTTAGTTATAGAACTTAATTTAAATATGGATTTAATTAGAATTGTTTTATGATTTTAATGAGTCCTAAAAGTCTTTTGATGAGCTGCCCACATAATTATGGTATTTAAAATGATTGGGTAAATGCATACTTTTACAATTTACCTTTCAGGAAACTGTATTTTTATGGAAGCTAATTTTTTTGGCATGATGAATTGTTTCATTTTGTGTTCAGTTTTTGTGGGGGTGGGTGCTTTGTCCTGCCCCTAATCACCCAAATGTTTTCTTTCTAGAATAAAATTAAACATTCATTGAATCAAAAGCATCAGGCAATAGCCCAATGCTATGGTTAAATTTAATCACAGAAATATTTTTGTTTTCATTATAAAGGAGACTATATCACTTCTCAAACATTTAACTGGGATTTTAATTTTCCTACAAACACAGGTAAAACAAGTTATCTGAAGACAAGCTCTTTTTCTATAGGAAAAAATATGAATTTGGGTAAATTACTTGAAATTTTTAAAATGGAATTGAATATTCAGTTGTCAACTTTTAAAGTACTGTCAAAATAAAAATGAGTTCTTCCAGTAAATGTGAAAAACTCAAAAATTAGAAAAGAAGAGAAAACATACAATACTTTCTTCCCTGTGAACAGGTTATATTTCTACACATACTCAGATAACTAGCATTTGGTATCTTTCTGCTGATTTTTTTAAAGAGTGCATTAAGTAATATTAGAGCATGTTTTTCTCTTCCATTTTTAATGGTACTATTATTATGTTCTCTCCTTTTATGTTCTATCCTTCATTTTCTAGTTTATGTCAAATTATTTACATGTTTATCCAAAAAACAAATCAATTCACCATATCAAAACAGTGTAGGAGAAAAACCATGTGGTCATAGCAATAGATATAGAACAACATTGGACAAAACCGTTCCATATTAAAAATTCTTAGCAATCTAAAAATAAAAGAGAACATACTAAGGTGATCAAGGACTCCTAAGAAAGACCTATAGCTAACCTACTCAAACACCAGGAAGAAGGCAAAGATGTCCTCTCCCACCACTTTATTTATTTTTTTTTTTTTGAGGCAGTCTCCAGCTGTCCCCCTGGGTAGAGTGCCATGGCATAATAGCTCTCCAACGACGTCCAACTTGGGCTCAAGCATTCCTCTTGCCTCAGTTTTTCTATTTGTAGTAAAGATGTGGGTCTCGCTTTTGCTCAGGCTGGTCTCATACTTGTGAACTCAAGCAATCCACCCACCTAGGCTTCCAGAATGCTATGATTATAGGCGTGAGCCACCACCCTGGCTTCTCTCACCACTTTTATTTAACATAGTACTGGACATCCTAGCCAGTGCAATCACACAAGCAAAAAAATAAATGGCATGCAAACAAAAAGAAAGAAGCAAAGCTGTTCTCATTTGCATATGACATGATTGTATGGGTAGAAGACCCAAAGGTATCCACAAAATAGCTGTTGAATCTAATGAATAAATTTAGCAGAATTTCAGGCTACGAGGTCAATATAAAAATGCATATTTCTGTATATATAGAAACAATTGACAATTTTTGAAAACTCCATTTAAAATTACTCAGGTATAAATATATCAAAAGATGTGGAATACTTAAACACTAAAAAGTATGGAACATTGAAAAAGGAAGTAAAACACTACAAAGGGTTGGTAAAATAAGTAAATAAATGGAAATACACCATGTTCATGGATTGAAGATTAAACACTTTTTTTTTTTTTGAGAAACAGTCTCAAGCTGTCACCCTGGATAGAGTGCTATGGCATCACAGCTCACAGCAACCTCAAACTCTTGGGCTAATTGATTCTCTTGCCTCATCCTCCCAAGTAGCTGGGACTACAGGTGTCCACCTCAATGCCCAGCTATTTTTTTTTGTCACAGTTATCATTGTTGTTTTAGCTGGCCTGGGCTTGGTTCAAACCCACCAGCCTTGGTGTAGTGTATGTGGCTGGTGCCCTATCCATGGAGCTAGGGGTACTGCCCAAGATTAAACACTTTTTAGATGAACATCTTTCCCAAATTGATTTATAAATTCTAGTCAATCCCAATTAAAATTCAAGCAGAGTTCTTTGAAGAAATTGGCTAGATGATTTTTAAGTTTACATTAAAAGGTAAAAGATTCAGAATAGCCAAAATGACATTGGAAAAAAGACAAAGTTCAGGAAGTTATACCACCTGACTTAAAGGCTTACTCCAAACCAGGGGTCTTCAAACTTTTTAAACAAGGGGCCACTTCAGTGTCCCTCAGACTGTTGGCAGGCTGGACTATAGTTTAAAAAAAAAAAACTATGAACAAATTCCTATGCACACTCCACATATCTTATTTTGAAGTAAAAAAATAAAACGAGAACAAATACGATATTTAAAATGAAGAACAAATAAAGTTAAATCAACA
>CAUYON010140899.1:0-54155 GCA_963573935.1 Arctocebus calabarensis
TTACTATGTATGTTCTTTTTTGTACAGAAGCTTTTTAATTTCATCAGGTCCCAGTAGTGTATCTCTGATATTGCTTCAATTGCCTGGGGAGACCTCCTCATAAAATATTCACCCAAGCCGATTCCTTCAAGAGTTTTCCCTGCACTTACTTCTAGAATTTTTATAGTTTCATGTCTTAAGTTTAAATCTTTAATCCAGTGAGAGTCTATCCTAGTTAATACTGAGAGGTGTGGGTTCAGTTTCAGCCTCTTACAGGTTGCTAGCCAGTTCACCTAGCACCATTAAAGAGTCTTTTCCCCACTGAATGTTTTTAGTTGGCTTGTCAAAGATCAGGGAATGGTAAGCAGCTAGATTCATCTCTTGGTTCTCTGTTCTTTTCCAAACGTCTACCTCTCTGTTTTGTGCCAGTACCATGCTGTTTTGATCACTATTGATTTATAGTAGAGTCTCAGGTCTGGAAACGTGATTTCTCCTGCTTTGTTTTTATTTCTGAGTAATGTCTTGGCTATTCGAGGTTTTTTTCTGATTCCATATAAAACGAAGTATTATTTTTTCAAGATCCTTAAAATATGACAATGAAGCTTTAATAGGAATTGCATTAAAATTATATATTGCTTTGGGTAGTATAGACATTTTAACAATATTGATTCTTCCCAGCCATGAGCATGGTGTGTTTTTCCATTTGTTAACATTTTCAGCTATTTCTTTTCTTAAGGTTTCATAGTTCTTTTTATAAAGATCTTTCACATCGTTTGTTAGATAAACTCCCAAATATTTCATCTTCTTTGACACTACTGTGAAAGGAATAGAGTCCTTGACTGTTTTGTCAGGTTGGCTATTGGTGTATATAAAGGCTACAGATTTATGGGTGTTGATTTTGTAGCCTGAGACATTGATGTATTCCTTGATCACTTCTGAAAGTTTTGTAGTAGAATTCCTGGTGTTTTCCAGTTATGCAATAATATGATCTGTGAAGAATGAAAGTTTGATCTCTTCTCACCCTATGTGGTTACCCTTGATTGCCTTTTCGTCCCTCATTGCAATAGCTGAAACTTCCATTACAATGTTGAGGAGCAGAGGAGACAATGGGCAACCTTGCCTGGTTCCTGATCTAAGTGTAAATGACTTCAATTTAACTCCATTCAATACAATATTTGCTGTGGGTTTGCTGTAGATGGCCTCTATTAGTTTAAGAAATGTTCCTTCTATACCCATTTTTTAAGTGTTCTAATCATGAAGGGATGCTGGATATTATCGAAAGCTTTTTCTGCATCAATTGAGAGAATCATATGGTGCTTATTTTTTTAATAATTTTATTAAATCATAATTGTGTATATTGGTGCAATCATAGGGGACAATGTGCTTACTTCATATACAGTCAGAAATATTTTGATTATAATGTTAGAGATACCCTTCATGGCATTTTCTTAATCACTATATGAAGACATTGATATTCTACATTTAATAAGTTTCGCCAGTACACTGCTAAGATGCACCGTAGGTGTGATCCTACTGATTGCTCTCCCTTCACTCATCCTCCTCCCTCCCTTCCCCTTTCTTTCCCTTTTCCCTGTATTCTTGTGCTATAATTGGGTTTTAGCCTTCATATGAAAGGTATTAATTAGCTTCATATTAGGGCTGAGTACATTGGATACTTTTTCTTCCATTCTTGAGATACTTTGCTAAGAAGAATATGTTCCAGCTCCATTCATGTAAACCCTAAGTGTGGAAGAAAGCTTTCTTATTCTTTCATATTCTTTATTTTCTTTCATATTGTTAAATATGGACAATTTATCTGGAAACCTCTATTGCTAGATTTAGCAAAAAGAACACAGGATTTCCAAATAAATCTAAATTTCAAATAAAATATACACTTTTAGTATAAATATCTCCCAAAGATTGCATAGGATATAGCTTACTAAAAAATGATGTTTACCTGTGATTCCAATTTAACTAGATACCTTGTATTTTATAAGCCCACCCAGTTATTCAATTAAGATTTCTGTTTATAATATTCAAATTGGGCAAATAGAATCCTTTGTGGAATACTTTCTTCCTTTTTTTTTGTAGCTTTTGGCCAAGGCTGGATTTGAAACAACCACCTCCAGTATAGGGGCCAGTACCCTACTCCTTTGAGCCACAGGTGCCACCCAGGATACTTTCTTTAAAAAGACCTTAGTCTGGGTTTGTTATATGGGTTAGCCCATCATCTAGCCATTGAAATACTGCTGTATATACTTCCATGCTTTGGAGTTCTTTTACATTATTATAGATACTTATTTTTCCCACCCATTGATTATGTTTAATACGCTATTAATTTTAATTCACTTTATGGGAGAATCATTCTTTGTTAGTACAAAAAAAGATTCAGGGGACTGTTACAGGAATTTCTTTCTTCGGTAGGTCCTTGGTCTTGGGTTTGGAAGAATGAACTTAGGAACCACTGATCAGTGATAAGACAGGATGTATTAGCTGTAAAGGAATACAGAAGGAGTAAAAGACCCAGAGCTTCTGGCTGAGTGGAGGACCCAAGTGGTAAACTTTTCCATGGGTCCTTTGTCTAGGGGTGAATATGGTCTAACATGTGAATGGATAAGTTCCTTTCTGCTTGAGACAAGGTTAATGAGAGTTATTGATGAATGGATATAGTCTTCTCTGGGCAAACTTCTGGGGCTTTCCCTTCATGAAATTGTCCAGGCCTGGGAAATGGGGGGGGTCCCTGTTCAACTCAGAATGGGGGAACCCTGTATCAGGATTGCAAAGTTCAATATGTATATTTCTGATATGATTTTATTTGATTTGGAAAGAATTAGAGATTTGCAGTAAGTTCCACGTCTAGGCAGACAAAAAAGAAATTTTATACCAAACCAAAGAATTATCCAAAACACCCATAAACTCCCTCCCCCCCTCAAAAAAAAAAAAGGCAAACAAGTAGACTAGAAAAAATAGGCTTTATTAGGCCAATAAGAAGCTTAGCAAACATGAGTAGGAAAAAAACAAACAAACATAAATTTGTTGATCTTACATTATGTTCCAGAATACTAATGCTATTTCATAAGTTTCTCAAGAGGTTGAGGAAGTATTATTTGTCATGTTTGAGAAATCATCCCCAAAGTACATCACGAAATGGGTCTGTCTCTCCTTCAAAACAGTCCTTTTCTTCCCAGAAACTGGCGTTCTAACTCATCTTCAGCTGCATGGGGCCAGAACACACACATGGAGGTGTGTTCTGACTTAAAATTACAAGTATTTGTCTGAATAGTTTTGGGGAAAGAAAGTACATGTAATTTGACAGGGAGACACCAGGAGCATTACTGCCTTGAGTGGACCTCATGTACTACAGCCGTAAGGACAGAGGTCTCTGGGTGGCCTTGTGTCATCACTGCCACCACTCAGATTTGAGCCAGCTTCCAACAACTTCATTACCTTTCCAAGAGTCCAAAGGATTGTTCTATATGTTATTTCTTCCAAGTCACTCTTGTTCTTTCTGGTGATGTTCTTTGGCTATTTGAAGAGTAAAACTGATGATGTCAATTACCAGCTTAAAATCTTTTAAGATTTTTCAAGTTTGGGGGAGAAAAATCACATCTCGAGAGTTGCCTCTAACCACCCTTCCCCCAGCCCGGACTTGAAGCCTCCACAATCCCCGTCATGGGCACTGACATTTCTGACAGTCACAGTGCTTGTCAAACAGTCTTTATCCCACACCAACTTCCTTCAGGGCAGAGACTGTTGTATTTATCATTCTGTCTAGCTTCTTACACATCCTAGTGGACAGCGAATACTCAAATTACTCTCCTGAACAGGAACAATACAAGTGCGATGTGTACCTTTCTTTAAAAAAATTATATTCATTTTTATTTTAGTACGTGCTCTCTGTGTGTTTCAAATCATGGGAGACAGTACGATGTGGATGCTGTTTTTACTTCCATGCTGGATTTAGTATTTCTTCCTATTATTTTTACTAACATGGCTTATTCTGTAATTATCCTTTTGTAGTTGTTAAACATGTCTGAACAGAAGAGAACCATTAATTAGGTATCATAGGGATTAAAGTATCGTGTAAAAGTCTTTTTACAATTCCTACTGATCTCCTGCCTTAGCTATGTTAATATCCAGCAAAATCATCTTTGATAATTTCATCATCTATTCACATGAATTATCAATTTGGGATGTGTTTTATATGATTTTACTATTGAGAAATAATCTTAGCACAAGGATTATTTTAACGATAAAATGAAACATTGGGATTTTCATAGGGGCTGTGCTGCTTCTGAGCATTGCTTTGGGTGTTATTAACATCTTAGTAATACTAAGTATCCCACAATCCATGAGCATGATATGTGTTTCCATTTATTCAGTTTTCTTTGATTTCTTTCAGGAAAGTTTTGTAGTTTTCATTGTACAAATCTGGAACTGTCTTAGTTACTTACCAATTCTTCTATTTTTTAAATGTTGTTATAAATGGAATTGTGTCATAATTTCCTTTACAGGTTGTTCATTGTTAGCGTATAGAGATACATGTACAACTGATTTTTGTGCGCTGACTTTTTAAAAAAGTAACCCCCTCCTGGCTTGGCACCTGCCACATGCACTGAGGCCGGCATATTTGACCCCCGTCCAGGCCAGCTAAACAACAATGACAACTGCAACAGAAAATAGGCAGGTGTTGTGGAGGGCACCTGTAGTTCCAGCTACTTGGGAGGCTGAGGCAAGAGAATTGGTTAACCCCAAGAGTTTAAGGTTGCTGTGAGCTGTGACATCCCTGCACTCTACTAAGGGTGACACAGTAAGACTCTGTCTTAAAAATTTAAAAAAAGTAACCCCCTCCTTAATACTCTTTCTAGTCTCTGGTAACCAACATTTTATTTTCTGCATCTTACTTTCTACTACTTCTTATTTTTCTCCAGAAAATAAGTTGTTTTTAACCTTTATCTCCCATATATGAGCAAGAACCTATGAAATTTGTCTTTGTGCTTGATTCATTTCACTTAACAGAATGTTCTACAGTTCCATCCATTTCATTGTGAATGGAAGGATTTCATTATTTTTATGACTATATAATATTCCATTGTGTATGTGTACCACAATTTCTTTATCCACTCATCCATGAATATTTAGGCTGATTACACATCTTATTGTGTATGGCTTTGTAATGAACAGATGAGTGCAGTTGCCTTGTTGATGTACTGAATTCTCTTCTTTTGTATATGTTCTTGCAAGTGAGATTGCCGGATCATACAGCAGTTCTACTTTTGTTTTTTTAGGACTAGCTATACTTTCTTCTTGTTACTTTTACTCATTTAAAACACCACTAACAGCACATGGGGGTTGTCCTTTCTCCACAACCTTGATAGTTTTCTTTATTGCCTATATTTTTGACAAAAGCTATTTTAACTGGGATGAAATGCTATCTCATTGTAGTTTTGGTTTACATTTCTCTGACAACTAATGATGTTGACCATTTTTTCACATGTCTGTTAAGTTATGCCTTTTCTTCTGAAAGATATTTATTCAGATCTTTTGCCCACTCTTTAATTGGTTACTTGATTGTTTTCCTATTGAGTGTTAGAGCACCTTATATGTCTAGGTATCTGTCCTTTTTTTAGATGGGTAGTCTGCAAATATTTATCACAGTTTTGGTGGATTGTCTCTTCCCTTTGTTGACCATTTTCTCTGCTTGCAGAAGCTTTCTAGCTTGATACATTCCCATTTCCCCATTTGTCTTATTTTGTTTTGGTTGCCTATACTTTGGCGGCGTTACTCAAGAAGTCCTTGCCAGACCAATGGTCTGAAGAATTTATTCACATTTTTTAGGATTTTCATAGTTTCAGGTCTTAGATGCAAGTTTTAACCCATTTTTATTTTATGTTTTGTACATGTATTTGAAGAGATAAGGATTTAGTTTCATCTGCTTGTGAATATTCCGTTTTCCCAGCATCATCTATTGAAAAGACTGTCCTCTCTTTATTATATGTTTATGGCAACTTTGTTGAAAATAAGTTGATTATATTTCCGGCTTCTCTTTTCTGTTCCATTGGTCTACATATCTGTTTTTACACCAAAGCCATGCCATTTTAGTTACTATAGCTCTGTAGTATAATTAAGGTTAGGTAGTGTGATTATTCCACTTTCTTTCTTTTTTGCTCAGGATGGCATTGACTATCATGAGGATTTTGTGGTTCCATGCTAATTTTAGGATTTTATTTTCTATGAGAAATGTCCTTGGAATTTTGGTGGGGATTGCATTGTATCAATTGTCTTGGGTAGTGTAGGCATTTTATCAATATTGATTCTTCCAATCCATAAACATGGAATATCTTTCCGTTTTTGTGTCCTCTTCATTTTTTTTATAAGTATTTTTTTTACAGTTTTCATTATAGAGATCTTTGAATTCTTTGGTTAACTTTATTCCTAATTATTTTATTTATTTATAGCTATTACAAATGGGATTAATTTCTTGGTTTCTTTTTCAGATTGTTTACTGTTGGAATATAGAACCACTACTAATTTGGGGGCATTGATTTTGTATCTTGCAACTTTATTGAATTTATCAGTTCTAATGTTCTTTTGTGTGTGTGGACACAGAAAAATGTCCATTTTTCTTCAAACAAAAGATAATATTATCTGCAACTAAGGATAATTTGACTTCTTCCTCTCTAATTTGTTTGACTATTATTTATCTCTCTGTCTCATTGCTCTTGTTAGAACTTTCAGTGCTATGTGGAATGATAGTTATAAAACTTACATCCTTGTCTTCTTTGCTCTCGCTTTCTAGTTTTTTAGATGCATTATCAGGCTACTTATTTGAAGAATGAATTCAGCAGTATTCTCTCCTCCTCAATTTTTTGAAAGAATTTAAGTAGGATTTTTATTAATTCTTCTTTGTATTATTGGAAGAATTCATCAGTGAATACATCATATCTTAGGATTTTCTTTGATAGGAGTCTTTTTTTTTTCCTGCTTCTATCTCATTACTTGTTACTGGTTAGCTCAGGATTTATATTTCTTCCAGATTCAATATTGGTAAGATGTGTGCCTATAAATTTATCCATCTCTTCTAGTTTTTCCAATTTGTTGACATATAGTCAAATTTGATATGTCAATAAATTAGAAAATACTCACAATCATCTCTAATTATGTTAAAATTCTGCAGTATTAGTTGAAATATGTCTGTTTTCATATCTGATTTTATTTCTTTAGGTGATCTCTTTTTCTTAGTCTGGCTGTGTCAATTGTATGTATCCTTTCCAAAATAAACTTTTTGCTTCATTCATCTTTTGTGTTGTTCTTTTATCTTCAATATTTTTTTTCTGCTCTCATTTTATTATGTCTTTTCTTCTACTACTGCAAAGTTTGATTCACTCTTGCTTTCTAGTTTTTTAGATGCATTGTCAGGCTATTTATTTGAAATATATATATATGATATTCTTGCTATAAATCTCCTCTTATTTTTGTTTTTGATCTATACTATAGATTTTTTTATGTTGCGTTTTCATTTTTGATACATTTTCTCATTACCTTCTTTATCTCTTTAATGACTGGCTGGTTATTCTGGAGCATATTATTTAATTTCCATGGTGTTAATACAGTTTCCCATGTTCCTCTGCTCATTGATTTCTTGTTTTGCTTCATTATAGTCAGAGAAAATACTTGAAGGAATTTAAATTCTTCTGAATTTTTAAAGACTCATTTATGGTCTCACATATTACCTATTCAGAGAATGGTCCACATGCTAAAGGGAAGAATGTGTATTCTTCAGCTGCTGGATGAAATGTTCTGTAAATACCTATTAGGATTTTTTGATCTATAGTGTAAGTTATGTCCAATGTTTCTTTGTTGATTTTGTGTCTGTATGTTATGTCTGATTCTGAAAGCAGAGTGTTTAGGTCTCCATCAACTATTGTATTATAATCTATCTCTTTCTTTAGCTTTGAGTCTATATGTATCTTTAGGAGAATATGGCTCTTTCATACAATATTTCAGTGGTTCTTGCAATATTATACATTCAGCCTCTCTAGGACCTTTGGAAGGCAGCTACCCTAACCACTATAACACCAATTTCTCAGGAGCCTCTATGTCTTTTGATTAGGGAATTTAGGCTGTTCGTATTTAATGTTATTATTTATAGGCAAGGACTTACTCTTTTCATTTGATTTCTGTTTGTTTTTAGTCCTCTCTTTCTCCTTACTTCTTTGCTTTCTTTCTTTGTTAAAGGTAATTTTTCTCTGGTAGTGTGTTTTAATTTTTTTCTTTTGTGTGTGTGTGTGTTATCTGCTGTAGGTTTTTTGATTTGTGGTTAAATAAGTACTGCAAAAAACACTTTATACACAATTATTTTAAACATGTGGAAACTCTATTTACAAAAAAATAACTGAAGACAAATCTAACAGAAATTTTACCCCTTAACTCCATTCCCCTGCATGTTTTTAACTATTGTTTCCATCTGTGTCTCAATAGTATCTTCAGAAGCTATTGTAGTCATTTTTGATAGGTTAGTCATTCAGGATTCCTACTCAAGACATATGTGGTTTATACACCACAATTGCAGCTATAGAACACTCTGTATTTGTGTACTTACTGTTACTGGGAGTTGTATACCTTTGAATGATATCTCATTATCTATTAATGTCCTCTTTTTTCATATTGAAGAATTTCCTTTGGCATTTCTTGTAAGACTTACCTAATGTTGGTGAAATCACACTGTTTTTGTTTGTCTGAGAAAGTGTTTATTTCTCCTTCACACTAGAAGAATACTTTTGTAGACTATCCTATTCTATGTTATGGCTTTGTTATTTTCTTCACCATTTGGGGTATATCATGTTTCTCTGTCCTCGTCTATAAGTTTCCCACTGAGAAGGCTGCTAGCAGATGAGATGTACCACAGATCCTTATACATTATTATTTTTTCTTTTTTCTTGCTTCTCTTTGGATATTTTCTTTATCTATGACCTTTGGAATCTTGATTATTAAACACCTTGAGGTAGTCATTTATTTGAGTTAAATCTGTAGTCTGCAACTTATTTGTCCTTGAATATTGATATCTTTCTCCAGGTTTAGAAAGTCCTCTGTTATTATTTCTTTAAATAAATATTTTACCTCAGTCTCTTTATCTCTCCTCTTCAAGACCAATAACTCTTAGATTTGCCCTTCTGAGGATATTTTCTAGACCTTCTAGGTGCACGTCATTCCTTGTCATTCATTTTTCTTCCTTTTATCTTCTGATGTGTATTTTCAAATAGCCTTTCTTCATGCTCACTAACTTCTTCCTTCTGTAGTTGAGAGACTTTCATGTATTTCTCAATTTATCAACTGATTACTTAACTTTCAGAATTTCTGCTTGATTTCTTTTTTATTATTTCAATCTCTTTATTAAATTTCTCTGATAGGATCCTCAATGTCTTGGAGATGACTAATCTCCTTCACGAAAGCTATTTTGAATTCAGTGGTTTGATCACTGGTACTTTAGTTAATTTACTGAGGTTACCTTTTCTTGAAGGTTCTTGAAGCTTGTGGATGTCCACTGATGTTTGGGCATTGAAGAGCTAGGCATTTATTTTAATGTTTGCATTCTGGACAAGTTTGAGTAATAATTTTTGCTGTGGTTTTCTAGATATTCAAAGCGAATAACCCTTGAGATGTAAATCTTCAGTCACTATAGCCATATCAGCATTGTGGGTGCCCCAAGCCCAGTAATGCTAGGATTCTTGTAGACTCCTGGTGCTTTGGTGGGGTCTGTTAAGATATAGGAGGTTACCAAACTCTCTCTCTCTCTATCCTGGGCTGCTGGATTTGGGGTAGGAATTATGTGGACACTCTTTCATGAACAATGAAGCTAGTACTGCCTCAGGTCACACTTGAAGCCAGCCTAGTCTCATTCACAACCCACGGTAACTATTGCCTGATTATCCCTAAAGTTTATTCAAAACCTAAAGGCTCTTTAGTCAGTAAGTAATAAATCTTTCCTAGACTGATCCTTCCCTTCAGAGCAGCGTGTTTTATGGTGACCCAGCGTGTGTCTAGAAATACTGTCTAGGAACTAAAGCCTGACATCAGGGATTCAAGAGCCTGCTTGGTACTTTATTTTACTGTGGTTGGTACCCATGTTGTAAAACAAAGTCCTCTGAATTCTTCCTTTTCCTTTGCAAAAGTGTAAAAAAAACACTCCCAGCACCACCCTGCCTGTTGTGTTTGGGCCAACATAGACATTGGTGTGGCTGCTCTTTCTGGGTCGTATGTACCACAGGTCGCTGGGTCTAAGCTAGCAAAGTTCAGGATTTGTGTAAGAACCTCAGCCTTTGTGGCCTGACTGCCTTAGCAATCTATTCCTGGACCATGGCTACCTTTTGTCAGCCAGTGGTGGTGCCAGTAAGATCTAGGGAATTAGGGTTTTGAAGCAGAGGATTCCCCCTGGCCAGGCTGGTCTAACGCTCTCTGAATGGGCTCTAGCTGCATTTTATCCTGTTTTGTGTTCCCCTGAGGCAGGGTGGCTCTGAGTCCTAAAGCAAAGTCCCAGAATCACTTCATTCTTTCTGTGCTGGGCACACATTGTCTCTCCTCTCAGCAGGCTGTGAGACACTGCCTGGGGATGGGTGAGACCTGGCACAGGCAGCACAAGCCTGTCTTTTCTGCACTGGTCAGCGCCGGTGCCTGTTTCCTTGAGGTGAAACCAGGTTCTGTGATCGTTCACACGATTGTTGGTTCATCTGCAGGTGCCTCCTTGTGTGGACAGCTGTTCAATTTGGTGTTTGCGTGGAGGAAAGATTAGTAGACGTTTTTATTTGGCCATCTTGCCGCACACCCTCTGTGTGTATTGACATTCTTTTAATACTTGGTTGAATTCACTTATCAGTTTTTAAAGTTTTGAGGGGGAATTTTTTTATTTTTGGGACACAGTCTAGCTCTATATGTGGCATTATCATTGTTCACTGTAACCTCAAACCCCTGGTCTCAAGTTATCCTCCTGTCTTAACCTTCTGAGTATTTGACACTGCACATATGCGTCACCATGCCTGGTAATTTTTCTATTTTTAGTAGATGCAGGGTCTCAATTTTGCTCAGCCTAGTCTCAAATTCCTGGCCTCAAGAGATCCTCCTGTCTCAGCCTCCCAGAGTGCTAGGATTGCAGGTGTGAGCCACTACCCTAAGTCTATTTTGGGGATAGACTCTTTAGAGTTTTCTACATACACTATTATATCATCTGTAACAAAGACAATTTCACTTCATTTTTGTCTATTTTGATTCCTTTTATGATTTCAATACCACCCAAAGTAACGTATGGATTCAATGCAATTCCTATCAAAATCCCAATGGTGTTTTTTGCAGAAATAGAAAACCTCATCCGAAAATCTACATGGGATCTCAAGGAGTTTCAAATATCCAGAACAATCTTGCAAAAGAAGAACAAATTTAGAGGACTCACACTTGCTGATCTAAAAATTTACTATAAAGTTATAGTAATGAAACAGTGTGATGCTGACATAAAGGCAGACATATAGAATTATGGGTTAGAAGAGAGAGCCCATAAAAATTCCTCAAATGGATGTTCAAATGACTTTTGGTGAATGTGTCAAGACTATTCAATGAGGCAAGGACAGCCTTTTTCGACAAAAGGTATGGGGAAAATTGGTTATTCACAAGTAAAATAATAAAGTTGGACCTTTACCTAACATCATATGCAAAAATAAATTAATTAATTAACTCTAAATTAATTAAAGAATAAATGTAAGACCCAGAACTTAAAAACAAAAAACAAACAACAACAAAAAAAAACCTCTTAGAAAAAAACATAGGGCTAAAGCTTTATTACGTGTAATTTGACAGTGATTTCTTAACTGTGACACTGAAGGTCAGGGCAACAACAACAACAATAAAATGAACAAATATGATTCATAAAACTTTTTAAAAATGTATATCAAAAACATTATGAAGTAAAAAAAGCAACTCACAGAATTTGAGAGAACATTTCTAAGTCATTTATCAAATGGCATTAAAGGCATTAAAATTCAAAATATGAAGTGAAGTTTTAAACTCAACAACAAAAATCCAACCTATTCAAGATAAGTAAAGAACTCATTACAGAGACATTTCTCCAAAGAAGATATGCAAATGGTCAACATGCACATGAAAAAGTGTACAACATAGCTTATTATTAAGGAAATGCAAATCAAAACTTTGATGAAGATAGTACCTCACACCTACGAGGAGTCTATTAAACAATTTAGAAAATAAAAAGTGTTGGCAGAGTTATAAAGTAATTCAAATATTCATGCACCTTTGATGGGAATGTAAAATGGTACAGCTACTGTGGAAAACAGTATGAAAATTTCTCAAAAAATTAACAGTAGAATTACTATATGATCCAGCAATTCCACTTTTGTGTACATATCCAAAGAATTGAAAGCAGAATGTGAAAGCTATATTTCTGTACCCATTTTCATAGCTTATTCACAACAGCTAAAATGTGGAACCAACATTGGCGTTTGTAGACAGAGGAATAGATAAACAAAATGTTTTATCTATATATCTGTATAGATATATATATACTTATATACATACATACAGGTATACATAAATGTGTTATATGTATATATAAAAACACATATTATATATAAATATGGCATTTATATATCATGCATTACTACTCAACCTTAATAAAAGAAGACAATTCTGATATACTACCACAATAATTAACCACAAAGTCATTATGTTAGGTGAAATAGCCTGTCACAAAAAGACAAATACTGTACGATTCCACCTATAAGACAGAGTAGTCAAAATCCTGGAGAAAGAGAACAGAATGGGGTTGTCAGGGACTAGAGGCAGAGGAGAAAGGAATTTATTGTTTCATGGGTTTGCGTTTCCTTTTTACAAGATGAAAAAAGTTATGGCGATAGATGATGTTGATGGTTACACAAGATCATGAGTGCATTTGAGACCACTGAACTGTGCACTTAAAATGGCTAAGATGGCAAATACTATGGTAAGTGTATTTTACCACAATAAAAATAATAAATTTAAAAAGTGCTGGGATGAATAACTTTATGTGCATAAACCCTGGCACATGTAGGAACATGTCTGGAAGATATATTACTAGACATGGGATTTCTGGACTATAATATATGTACATTTATAATTTTGGTGAATATTTGACATTTTATTTATTTATTTATTTATTTATTTATTGAGACAGAGTTTCACTTTGTCACCCTCAGTAGAGTGCTGTGGCATTACAACTCACAGCAACATCCAAATCCTGGGCTTAGGCGATTCTTTTCTCTCAGCCTTCCCAGTAGCTGGGACTACAGGCACCTGCCACAATGCCCCGCTTTTTTTTGTTGAAGTTTGGGTGGGGCCGGGTTTGAACCCTCCACCCTCAGTATATGGGGCCAGCACCCTACCCACTTAGCCACTGCCCAATATTTGCATTTTATTACATAAATAATGTGAATTAAAAATGCAAGTAATTTGTATATATAAAATAAGGTAGACATTTTAAATAGCAATCTTAATTTTTCTCCTCTTTATTTTTTTGCCTATGCACAAAGTAACCTGATGAATTTGAATTTTACGTCTTCTTTTTAGGCAAGAGACTGGCAACGGATCCTGTAGTTAATAACATTTATGTTTAGAAATGATGCAAAAGATAATGAGTTACAGGAGATACTGCATTTTTAATAATTTTAATAACACATCAGAGAATAGTGCATGTCAAAAGACAATGTGACTATTTACTACAATCAGAGCCTTGTGTTCAATATCATGGGTCATAAATATAAATACAAATCTTAGTGGATAAATGTGCCATCGCGTCAGATACTAAATTTCCACTCTGAAAAATTAGTGGCTGTTCAGAAAACTGGTTCTCTTCCAGGAGTGGGAGTTTTCAATTATTCGAGGATAGATCAAATCCTGTGATAATTTAACATCAGCAGATTTCTGATTGAAGGGTCTCTCCCGTAAAGCATCTGACAAGGTCAAGGGGTTTCATTCTGTGCTGTTTACTCAATATTGATTTCTTTCCTTACTTTGCATTTCCAAGCAATTAATATTTTTCCTGTACTAAATGTATTTTCGACTGCTTGTTGTTCCCCCTATCAAATTCTCTGTTTCATGAGTGAAGAGGGAATAATAAAAGAAAACAGGGAAGTTAAAATGTCATCATACGTGAAGATCCTATTTAAGGAGAAATAATTTTATGTATCTGAGTAGTCAGGTCACGTTGTAACACTTCTTCAGCAAACCTTTTAATTCAGGTGTACTTTCTCATTTTTTTAAAATGATCTAGTTTCTGAGATATAACTTTGAGACAACCTTGACTCATCTTCTCTGTCTGCATTATTATTTTAAAAATCTTTTAAGGATCGGCCCCTTTGAACTCCAGTAAGCATTAACATCTGGAGGTGAGTGAAAGAGCTTGAGGATAAGAGATATGAGAGAATTTTCAAGGAAAGGTAATTATTTTATAAATTAATAGGAATTTGCTGGGTTTTATGATTGTTTTTTGCAGATAGAGGGAGAGAGAGAAAGTGAAAAAGAGAGAGGAATATGTTATATATTTAATTATACCTCTGTGAATTCATATAGAAATTTAAAAAACATTTCAGATTAATTTGAGGGTACAGATAATTGGAGTCCATTGTTTGCATTTGTGGGATTAAAGTCTGATTAGAAGGCTTGTCCTACCCCCCCAGTAGTGTACTATATACCAGTACATAGCTCTACAATGTCCCTTTGGGTGAGAATTTACCCAACCCTCTTCCCTTCCTCCCGCTCCCCCATTTGAATCTCACTGAGTTTTTATCTCCTGGAAACGTGTACATGTTAGCCCACTAGTCCCAGTTTGGAACTGGCTACCTGTGGTGTTTGTTTTTCCATGCTTGTGATACTTCACTTAGGAGAATGGTCTCCAGTACCATCCAAATTGTTGCAAAAGATACATAACCTCCATCTTTTGATGGATGAATAATATTCCATGGCACAAAATATGCCAGAATATATTAATCCAGTCATGGGTTGAAGAGCCCTCGGGTTGTTTTCACATCTTTGCGGTTGTGAATTGTGCTGCTGTAAACATTCGAGTGCAAATGTCTTTTACGACAGATCATAGAAGTTACATGTCATCTACTCATCCATGTGCAATCCAAGAATGTTGATTTTCTTTTAGTAGGATGACAAATTTGAGGATATCAAGTCTTTTGCAAATGAAAAGGGAAAGTAGACTATTTTCTGAGTGTTTCCCCTTATTAAGGGAAAACCAGCATGTGACTGTCTGTATTTGATTGAATGCACTTCTATGAAAAAATACACAACAAAAGGTTATGATAAATGGTTGTACTATGAACTGATTTCCATAATTAATAAAAACCACAACTTAATGCTTACCTTTTTCTTCTTGAACTAATAGTTTTCTTTCAAACATTCTGCACTGTTATTTAATACATATGTATGGGATGTTTATACCAATTTGTAACAAAATATACACCTTTTATCAAAATAATTATATTTTATTCAGATGCTGACCCACACGAATAGCCAAATATTTTCATTCTTTGGCATGTAAAGTGCATTTTTAAAATTTTAGATTATTTATTTATTTATTGACACAGAGTCTCACTGTGTCACCCTGGGTAGAGTGCCATGGTGTCATCACAGCTCACTGCAACCTCAGTCTCCTGGGCTCAAGGGATCCTTTTGCCTCAGCCTCTCAGGTAGCTCACACTACAGGTGTCCGTCACAATGCCCAGCTAGTTTTCCTATTTTTAGTAGAAACAGGGTCTTGCTCTTGCTCAGGCTGGTCTGGAACTCCTGAGCTCAAGGAATCCGCCTACCTCAGCCTCCCAGAGTGCTGAATAGTTGTGAGCCACTCTGCTCAACCTACAATAGATTATTTTTAATACTTTAGCATAACAAAATTAGCTCACTTGTCTATACTACAGGCTTTAGGGATGATTGGCCCTGGCCCAGAAGAATGAGAGGAAATTTGTACATATAAACATGTTTGGTCTGTTGTATTTGCCTTGCATCTTAGGTATCAGATGCAAGGCAAATACAACCAAGTCAATAAGCCTCTGACTTGAAAGTCTCTGTCACTTTTATAGAACTCTTAAGGGTTGCTTATCATCTCGTGTGGTAGAGGATTGAGAGATAAAGTAACCGTTCTTTATACTTTTACGGAGGTAAGGATAGGACACTTCAGCTTCTCAGTGGAAGCTACAGATGTCACAGAAATCCTCCATTCTTCATATTCCCAATTCACCTAGACCAAGCATCCTTTCTCGGGCTGAGAATGACTATTCCCTTCACAGATTCAAATGCTCACGACTACTTATAAGATGTCTACCTTTTATCATGGAAGCAGAGTTGAAACAAATTATTGGAATCTGATTAACATAGGGATTGGGCCAAAAAAAAGAAAGTGAACATTCAAAATCCAGTGTCATACACACAAAGTCTAGTCTGTGCATACACCCCTCACACACCAGTATTCTCCTTCTTCCTGACGTCTACCTACCTCCTGAAAGGACTTTTACTTCCTTGGACACCCCCCATCCTATGAGGTCAGTGGGGTTGCCATGAACTTTATTCGGATTGAAACAGGTGAAACAACAACCCACAGATCCTGGATGCTTTCCTTGGGCTTGCAACTTTAACTGGTTTCATACCTTCTGCTGAAAACAGCCTCCCACTTCTTTTTCTCAGAATCTTCCCAGTAAAAGAGGGAACGCAATGCATTTCTATAGAAGGTAGAGGGTGTTGCAGAGAAGAAGCAACCGAAAATGTAAAATACTTAGGCAAGCAAATTGTTGGATTGATGCCTGGGACTGTGAGGGCACTGCTGGTGGTTAACATGAATGAGATGTTAAGCTTCATTAACTATGCCTCGTTCTTTCGTACATCAATTTCGCTTTTTATGATGCTGATGCCTAACTTTGTTGCAATTTGCTATCTAATCTATAATGTTATTATTAACCACTGAAGTCATTGGGAAAGTTGCAGGAGGATGCTCTGATTAAACCTTAATTATTAGACTGACTTTTTAAAGTGTACAGTGAGAATCTGTTCTCTCTACCACCCTATTGCTCTCAGTATGTGATTTCAAAGTAGTAGGTAAGGAATACATCTGTTTAAAATCAAATCTGCTACGTTAGTCCTCAACGTGAACTCCAAAATTCACGGAGGTTTGTTTATTCTCTCTCACTTTAGCATCGAAAAACCCAGGGTTAACCTCCTCTTTATTACACTCTAACACAGACCGTAGAAGTTTCATACGTGAAAAACTGTCCGGTTTGTTTATTTTAGGATCTAGCTAAAAGCTTGATTTTGTGTCCAATAGGTTTCTATCGTTAAACGTGTCTGAAATTCTTTGAAGTAAGAAGAGATAAAACAAATCAGCAGCTACTTAAGCTGAGGGCTATCAGGTGGAAAAATCCCCACTTTGCCTTCAGGTAGAAGCCCAAAGATGCACCTGTGTTAATAGGGTTTCATGCTTCATACTGGAGCCTTCATCATGTAAAATGAAAATCCTAAAGAATGAGGTGAGAGCTATCGTATATGTGAGAAGGTAGCTGATATTTAAATAAATGATTATGCCATCTGCTTTCCTCATCAATTTCCCCATTATGAAATGCCACCCACGAAACTACATGAACTTGTGCACCGTAAACGATGCATCAGAAGCCCCCAGATGGAACACCTGTCGCTACTCTTTGTTTCTCTGCCTCGCTCCCCTCAATGCAGGAATTTTCTTCACACGGTCAGGCACCCAGGAGGGTAAAGGTGACCCTTTAGGGACAGCTGGCCTGCTTTACTTATGAGCTTCATATTATTTTTATCATAGTGACTTCTGAGTGAACGACAAAGAGCTATTCCAAAGTGGCCTTTTTTAGATACTTTTGATATTATGGAGACTAGCCGAGTCTGCACATTTTTCAGGTACTTCTGTGTCAAATCTAGAATGGACGAAACAGAGTTTGTATTTGTTTTCAGAAAAACATTTCCTTTTTTTTTTTCCCCTGAGGAGAAATCAGGATTGACTTACGGGCCACTTGCAAGGCCGCCCGCTACTAATGAAGTTGACGAGTTTTTGTGTTTCCTTTTCTTTCTTCCTCCCTTTTTATTTTTAAATTTCATTCTTGATTTAGCCGAGGGTGCAGGTCCCTTCTGCCTCTCCCCTTCTCTTACCAGTGACTTTCTTTCCTGTCTGTTTTGAGTCTCCACTTGTCTCCCTGTATCCCTCCCCGTGAGCTATGGAATTATCACCCATTTCTGTCTTCATTTTAACTCCCAGGAAGGGCTAAAAAGCTGCCTTCGCTTTCACTGGCAAATCCTTTTTTTTCCTTCCAATATCACTAACTCGGTCAACGACAAAAGCAAACAATACAAAGCAAACAAATAAGCTGAACAAGAAAACTGGGACTGGAGTTAAGAAAGCATACATAGGAGTATACCACCATTATCCAAAGGATATTTGCACCAGATTATTCATTGCACCTCAATTCATCATTGCCAAGTCATGGAAGAAGCCCAAGTGCCCATTGACCCATGGATGGATGAATAAATTGTGGTATATGTACACCATGGAATACTATGCAGCACTAAAAATAAGGAGACTTTACCTCTTTTATGTTTACAAGGATGGAGCTGGAAAATATTCTTCTTAGTGAAGTTTCTCAGGAATGGAAAAAATATATCCAACATACTCAGTACTACTATGAAACCAAGTTGTAATCACTCACACTTTCATATGAAAGATGAAACACAACTATAGCCAAGGATGAAGGAAGGAAGGAGAGGGAGAGGGGAAGGGAGGGGGTGGGTCAATAGAGGGAGGGTCAGTAGGGGGACCACACGTATGGAGCATATTGCAAGTACAAGTTGGATCTATCAGGTGTAGAACACAAATGTCTGAACGCTGTAATTGGGTAAATGAGGTGAAGGCTGTGTTGATTGATAGGATGTAAGCACTCCAATTTATACAAATAATCAACACATTGAATCCCATAATGGCATAAATGTGTTCATGATCTATGTACAAATGACTTAATAAGAAAAAAATAGCTCTGATGGTCTCTCTGAGATCCCTTAAGCGAAGAGTCTTTTAATAGATAGATTATTGCTTTGATTGAACTAATATACTGCAAATGGCATTAAGGATTTAAACAAATAAAAGGCCTAATCTTAGATCAAAAAAAAAAAAAGAAAGAAAGAAAGAAAAGAAAACAAATATATACTGTGTCACGGCCAGAAATACTTTTATGCGTGTTAGCCTGGTTACATGACCACAAAGTCCAACTTTTCTGTCCTCAGAGACTGAGTTTCCTAAGAACTATTTTTTGGTCTTGAAATCCTAAAGACTCCCTTCTGCCTGACCAACCACATTTTCCCAAGATATATTTATTAAAATGATCAAATAATTGAATTTTTATTTAAATTATTTACTTTGTTCTCACACACAACGTTGAGTTTTTTTCTCCCAGATATCATTAGTTAATGTGTTAATGAGTCCTTAAAAGAATAATTATTTATAATTACCTCATTATTTTTAGCCAATAGTGTGATTTTAAGCTTTTTGAGAATGAAAGTGTGAAAAGTTATTTTAGATCAGATGGGATGCACCTTTTTTTTTTAATGCTCCAACAAAATCGACAAGCGATGTTGAAAATTGAGACTGGATAAAGTAGGTAAGACTGGGATTATTGAGTCATCTCCAGGATAACTTTGGAGTTTCTTTTAATGAAAATTAACATTTATTTAAAAATTTTACTAAAGACCTGTCTGTAATCTTTGCAATACTGAATGATCACTTTTAATGCAGTGTAGGAGAGAGTTGACAGGGGTGAGTCTAAAAACAGGTTAAAAAGCTATTTGAGGGCTCAGCACCTGGGGCTCAACGGGCTAAGGTGCCAGACATGTACACCTGAGCTGGCCGGTTCGAATCCAGCACCGGGCCTGCCAAACAACAATGACAGCTGCAACCAAAAAATGGCCGGGCATTGTGGCGGATGCCTGTAGTCACAGCTAATTCAGAAGCAGAGGCACAAGACTTGCTTGAGTCCAAGAATTGAAGGTTGCTGTGAGCTGGGATGCCACAGCACTCTATCTAGGGTGACAGCTTGAGGCTCATCTTACAAAAAAAAAGCTCTTTGAGTCAGACAGGTGGGAATGATAATTATCTATATTAAAACAATCACAATGGATTGGAAGGTCGAATTTCTTAAAGAAGCAGAAGAGGGAAGAGTTTGATTTTAAAAATTCAGAATATAAATAATATTATGACTCACTTTTCAAATAAAAAAGACTCCTAAATTTCCCAGTTTTTAATTCTGTCCCAATACAATATGTTCAGTTTCTAAATCTCAGCCTACTACCTACATAAGTATTGGAGACAAATTACAGTGTTTTCTTTTTTGTGATATTTAAATTACATTATATTTGTGTTCAATATTATTCTATGCAAACTCGTTCTTAATAATCTGGATTAATGACCAAAAAAAAATCTGACTTCCACTGACATTATAGCTTTACATTATTTCAAATTTCCATATTTTATAAAATTCATAAAAACTAAAATTATACAAACAATTTATTATGCACTACTTTATATATATTTATACTTGTATAATTTAAAATATAATGCTTCAAGTAACCTGTAGAAGTAACAAATATGTCATTGAGAGTCCATTTTACCTTTTATCAGTGTTCCTAAATTAATATAAGCGAATTTGTTCTACAAAAGTTTTTATTCCCTATTTATTTATTTTTAGCTTTTATAAAAAGTGTCTTATTATGTCTTAAATATTAATTTGATAACTCTGTTTTAAATATAAAAAATATCAATTGGGCAGCATCTGTAGCTCAGTGGGTAGGACTTCGGCCACATACACTAGGGCTGAGTTCGAACGTGGCCCAGGCCTGCTAAACAGCAATGTCAACTGCACCTGTAGTCCCTGCTATTTGGGAGGCTGAGGCAAGAGAATTGCTTAAGCCCAAGAGTTTGAAGTTGCTGTGAGTTGTGATGCCACAGCACTCCACTCAGGACAACAGCTTGAGACTCTGTCTCAAAAAATAAAAAAATAGCAATTGCTTTTAATAAAACTAATTAGCACACACATATCGGTGTGGAGTTGTTGGTTACTAATTGCTATTTTAAAAACTGATTATGTGTTATTTTTGTCATGTACTGCCCAACACAATTTTCCCTGTGAATTTGAAAATGTTGAACTCTGATTCATAATGAAAGCTCAGAATTCTACAAAGTAGGTTATAGGAAGTCATAAGGAAAATCCTCTGTATGAATTATTTCTTAGTTAGAAAATTGCAAAAGGGCTTCCAGCTATTCTCAGTAGGATGTCAGAAGAAGGAGTCAGAATCAAGACTGAAATTTCAGTTGTGTTCATGTTTTTACTAAATAGAAAAGAGTTTCTTCCTCTGGACTAATTCAGAAATGTATGTATTAATCAATAGCAACTGAGTTCTTCCCAGCATATGACTTTATGCCAGGCACTATGGGGGCTTGTAGGTGACAGAAAATAACTCCTAAACAAGAAAAAATGATGTGTCATCGAAAGCACCAAAATGTCTGCAAAATCTCAGAGGAAATATAAATCACTTCTGGTCACAGAATGATCAGAAAAGAAATACAGGGGAATGTCGGGTAATGAGAACAGCCTGAAAAAATGTGGCAAATTGGGAAGTTTATCTCTTGATAGATCCTGAATTTATATGAGAAAACAATTTCAAACAAGCTCTATTTAACTCAGAAGGAATAACTACAGAAGTTGTAAAATATGCTTTGTAGGAGTGCTTTGACCGAGGCAATGCAGCAAAGTAAGAAAGGTACAATTAATTCTGCTGGACGTACGTGGCATGTGGACAGGCACCTTTGTCTGTTCTCCAGCTTGGATTTAGCAAGTTTTTTTTATTTGCTTGTTTGTTTGTTTTTGGCATTGCTTCTCTGAGTGTCATCTTAAACCATCTCTTTTCTTCTCCTCCCTCCCCTTCCCTTTGTTTACTACTGTGTTTTCTCCTGTTTCCATTATTTTAGTTATTTTCTACCCTGGTCACAATTCTGCCTCACTCTGCTGCAATCAGTAATTTCTACTAAGCACTGAGCTAAGATTCCTCCAGGTCAGGACCTGAGAGAGCCGTAAAAATGACAGGGACTCTCTACATGGAGCCTCAAATTTTACCAATCTGTAGGGTCCTAGAATTATTGCTTTCTCTGAGGATTCGTTTCATCAAATAGAATAAAATGTTGAGATTGTGTTTGGTTTTTCTGGTGTGCAAAAACGCAGTTGATATGTGTGCATGAAAAAAGAGGGTCATATGATGGTTTTAAAGAGCCGTGCAGTGTAAAGCCATGATTTATTCCTAACTGAACCTTAGGGGCTCAGGAAGGATTTAAGGAGGGTATTCAAGTGGTCTTGCTCGTGAGGGAATGCACTGATTAGTTTCACTACAGGGGTCAAGAACCTTTGTTTATTTTCTCCTGCTGCCACAGAAGACTTGTTTTGATTCAAAAGAGAGGTATAATTAGGTCAACGGGGAAACCCAACAACATACACTATCAGATGAAAGAAAGACTTCACAGTTTTATAATAAGCTTTCTAGATATATACTCTATCCACAGAGTTATAATATTTGCCATGTAAGCTCAAGGTCTACAGAGAAAATCTTTCATAGAAATCTTGTCAAGATAATGTAAAGAACTCAAGGTCCTATCCTGCTTTTTGTTTGCCTGAGCAGTTTGTACTTCCATGACTGGAACTGGGCAAGGTAGGACAATTATGATTTTTTTGTAAAAAGACATGAGGAAGAGTCAGTAACATATAACTCCCAGTAAATATCCCCAAAGCAGCTAAAATGGCTTTTTCTATCTGCTTAGCTAGCTGTGCTTCACTTAGCCATTCTTACTGAGATGACCCAGCGAGCATTTGAAATATTTTCATCATCATTTTAATCCTTAGTACTTATTTGATCCACTTGACGATATTTATTATAATTGTTAATTAAAAGTTGTATGACTCTTCCTAGGATAAAATTATATTGTGCTTAAAATACATCTTTTTAAATTAAAATATGGCATCCTGTATCTCTTTGCATGGAGCAAAATCCGGCAAACAGGTGACTGTACTATTTCCTCAGCTCTGGACTTCACACCCAGGTTTAAACCTTCAACATAAACTCTCTGGAGTAAGAACACAGAAGAAGAAAAAGTTGATGGGATTATTGTGTCAACTGAACGTTTTCCTTTCTCTTCATTCTTTTTTCTAGGTGCTCATACTTAAGCACTGGCCTGGAGGGCAATCCTTAAGCCCACGTGATTTCACGTGTTCAGAGTTGGTTCAACCGTGTGCCCGTGAGAAGCAGAACTCTGGTCCCATCTCCAACTGTGCTACTGACATCTCCTACCTATTAAATAGGCCCATAGCTTTCTATTTTTTCCTTGCTCTTTTTCTGAGGAAATAGTACAGTCACCTGTTTGCCAGATTTTGCTCCATGCAAAAAGATACAGGATGCCATATTTTAATTTAAAAAGATGTATTTCAAGCACATATTTTAATTTTATCCTATGAAGAGTCATACAACTTTTAATTAACAATTATAACTAATATCTCCCGATGAAAATAACTTCTTAAATTTGAGAGACCTTTTGGCAAACAATAAAGGGCCCACATTTAAAATTTTATAAATTTTGATATATATATGGAGAAATTCTCAACAAAACCAGGGGAATGAACATTATCTATTCCCCTAAATTTTCCTCATGTGCTTATAATTCCTTTTGCTTATTATTCTTATCACCAAGCAGATAACTAATCTGCTTCTCATTTAGAGATTTGATTTTTACATTTTAGAATTGGACTTAAACTGACTCGTAGAACATGGGTTTGTGTGTGCTTTTTCTGGAGAGGAGTTGGATTCTTTGCTCAGTATAATTATTTTGAATCATCCATGTTTTAGCATGTGTAAGGAGTTCATTCTTTTTCGTTACTGAGTAGTATTCCATTGTGTAGATGTACCACAGTCTGGGTATTCATTCACCTGTTGATGAACACTCTGGTTGTTTTTACTATTGGCTAATACAAACACACCTGTCAGTATTTGATGCGATTGGTACTTTTAATTTTTAATCACTCTAATACGTGAGTAGCACCATGTTGCTGTGATTATAATTTATACATGTAATTCCTTAATCACCAATGAATGATAAGCATTTTTATATATCTTCTTTGTTAAAATATCTGATAAGATCTTTTGTCCATTTTTATCTTGTCCTTTCCTTTTAAGTTGATTTTTGAGAGGCTTTCATATGTTGTGGTGAGAGTCAGTCTGTTATAGAATTAGCCAGTATTTTCTCCCAAGGTGTGGCTATTCTTTCACTGATTTATGGTTATAGAAAAGCAGATATCTCAAATTTTGAAGAGCACAAATTGATCAATATATTCTTTTCTAAAATTAATATTTCAAGGTGTTACCAGGATATTAATATTTTTGGTTACATGGGTCATTTTTATAATGCCGGAGTCGTGGTTCTAAGCGTGCCTGTCACCCAGAGTGTTCATTGCACCTGTTGGGAAGGTTTCACCATGGCCTCCTAGCTGCTGCCTCCTGCTTGGTTTCCGTTGAGTTTTGATTTCCTCTGTGAACTGGAGCGCTCATCAGTTAGTTCCACGTCAATTGTGAGGTCATGTGGTGTTTGTTTCTGCAATCTTTGGTGCAAAAGGCCTTCAGTCATCTTTCTTAATGGCTGCGTAGCATTTCTTCCTTCACCATCTATCGTTTTTGGACTTTTTAATGACACGGCAGGGAGACAACCTCCAGAAGAGGAGACAATATTCCCAACCTATGGATCTTATACAAAGAGCTAATAACCAAAATCTCAAAGAACTCAAGCAAGTCATCCGGAAAAATGATCTAGATAGTCTTTAAAGGATTGTGCTTCTGGTGTCATAGCCAAGAAATATTTTCCTAACTCAAAGTCACAAAAAGTTTCCCCTATATGTTTTTGTTTCTAGAATTACTATAATTTTGAATTTTATGTTTATGTCAGTAATCTACTTTTGTTGATTTTTATATAGAATGAGGTGTGGATAAAAGTTCATTTTTGACTATGACTAATTGAGCCAGCAACATTTTTGGAAATGGATCAAATGTGAATTTTACCAAATGATTTTTCCATATTGAGACGGTCATGCATTTTTCTTTATTAATTTTTTTTAACATGATGAATTACAATGATTGAATTTTAAATGTTAAACTAACCTTGTGTTCCTTGGATTAATGCCAGTAGGATTATTTCATTATGAATGAGTGTTTTTATACTACGCTGGGTCAATTTGCTAAAATGTTGTCTAGAATTTTTGCATCTGTTTGCATAAAGTACATCACTCTGAAGGTTTTTCCTGCAATAATGCATTTTTATTTTATTGTGGGTTTTATATGAGAAGAATCCTCTCCTTATAAAATGAGCTTCAAGTTACTCTTTCCTCATTTATATTCTAGAACAGTTTGTGAAAAAACAGTGTTATTTTTTTTCCTGTAATTGTTTAAGAATTGTTTAAATAGTTAAGAATTAACGAGTGAATAAATCTGGTTTTCTTATGGGAAGATATTTGCTGAACTTATATTTCTCTAATCCATCTAGTTCTATACAGATTTTCCATTTCTTCTTGAGTAACACTTGGAAGTTTCAAGAAATTCTCTCATTTATTTTAAGGTGTTGAATTTATTCTATTAAAGTTGTTCAAAATTTTCTCTTTTGGGAGGTCCCTGTGGCTCAAGGAGGAGGGTGCTGGCCCCCTATACTGGAGGTGGCAGGTTCAAGCCAGGCCCAGGCCAAACTGAAAAAAAAAAAGAAAATTTATCTTATTGTGTTAACATACTGTTTGTAGAAATTGCAGTAATGTTAATTCTCTAAATCCCAATATTGATTGGTACTTTCTCTCTCTTTTCTTTGTCAGTCTGACTTGAAGTTTGCTAATTCATTGATGTACACCACTAATTAGCTTCTACTTTCATTGATTTTTCTCTATTTTTTTGTTTACATATTTTACAGTTTCCTTTCTTCTGTTCAATTTGGGGTTAAATTTGCTCTTCTGATTCCAGTGTATTTAGGGGGATGCTGAAGCCATTATTTTGATGATTTGATTATGTTCTGATATAGTTCAAATACAGTTCTAATATAGTTCAATATCATAAATTATTTCCTGTAAAATGTTTTAGCAGCATTTTATGAATTTGAATATTTTTGTGTTTTCAACTATATTCAGTTCACTGTGAATTTCAATTCCTTTTTTTAATTTCTTATTGACAAATGGGTTATTTAAAGGCATTTTATCTAGTTTCTAAGTCTTTGGAGATTTTTAAAATATATTTTTCATGATTAAAATCTTATTTAACTGCCCTGATATCAGAAAAATCTGTCCAGTAATGCTTAAATCCTTTAGATTTAAAGGATTTAGATTTATTTTAGATTTATTTAGATTTAAATCATTTAGATTTATTTTATGACCCAGAATATTGACTCTCTTGATCAATACTCCATGATACTTATACAATCACCTGTGTTTCAGGTGCTGTAAAATGTGAATAACCCAGGTTGATGTGGGTGTTGCTCAACTCCCACATACTCGTTTGTTTTCTGTTTTTTTATTCTATGAATTATTGAAAAAGGAATGTTGTAATCATCTCTGACTAGAATTTTTCTATTTCTTCTTGCAGTTCAGTCTGTTTTTGCTTTATGTATTTTGAGGACTCTCTAAAGGTCCATAAACATTTTGGATTTGCTGACTCTTGATAAATTGATAGTTACTATTATGACTTTTTTTTTTTTGTAACATTCTATGTTCTGTAATCACCTTTGTCTTATTCTACTCTAGCCTTTTCTGCTTTCTTTGACTGGTAATAATATATCTCCTTCCATCTGCTCATATTTAACCTATCTGTGTCTTTATACTTAAATTTTTTGGCAGCCTATACTTTGATCTTCAAAAATGCAATCTTTCAATTTGTATGCTTTGACTGTTTACATTTTATTTTACTATTTCTACTGTTATTCATGTAGTTAAGTTCACACATACCATCTACTTCTCATTTGTTTTCTACATTTCCAATCTATTGTTTTCTGTTTACATTTTTCTCCTTATTTGAATTAATTGAGTAATATTTTGATTCTATTTTATCTCTGTTCTGTTATTAGATATCAGTCAATTTTGTTATTCTAGGTGATACATATACATATACACCACTTGAATGTCAAATGTAATATGTTAACAGTCTTACATACTTTATCTTTAACATATTACATTTATTTTTTATTTCACATGCAGAGAAAGTACTATATTTATATAATACTATACTTTTATTTCTTCCTGCCTTTGTAATGTCACACCTTTTAATTTTATGCAAGATATAAACTTCATACTTATTAATTTCTGCTTAAAAGACTATTAACCTTTCAAAATAATACAGAAATATGTTGTTTATTATTTCCCTTAGGTAGTATATATTTTGGTCTTGCTAATGAAAATTCTTTCAATTTTGGTATGACTGAAAAAATTCTTTATTTTCTGTACAACAGGGAAAACTATTTTTGTTTAGATCTCCAGGCTGAAAGATTTACTTTTTGTTCCTTAAAGATTTTCAGTTTTCCTCATTTTTTTTCTTTTTCCTGGTTGTTATCAGCAGCCAGGAATGATGGCTCATGCTTGTAATTCCAGCAATCTGGGAGCCCAAGGCAGGGAGACTGCTGGGCTCAGGTGTTTGAGATCAGCCTGAGCCAGAGTGAGACCCTGTCACTCAGAATGGCCGCCGGGCATTGTGGCAGGCACCTGTAGTCCCACGTACTCAGAGGCTGAGGTAAGAGAATCACTTGAGCCCAAGAGTTTGAGGTTGCTGTGAGCTATGATGTGACAGCACTCTATGGAGGGTGATAAAGTGAGATTCTGTCTCAAAAAAAAAAAATATATATATATATAATATAAAGAAATAAAAATTTATATAATATAATAAAATATATTTATATAATATAATAAAAAATTGTATAATATAAAACATATATATATAATATAAAGAAATAAAAATTGTCAACAATTATTTTCTTCAAATATATATATATTTGTAATTTATAATTCTCCTTCTTCTCTGGAGAAGAATTAAATGCGTATTAAACAACTCAAAAGTTGCCCATCAGATCACTAATCTCTATTTTTCTTAATTTTAATTTTTTTCTATTTTGCATTTCATTTTTTAAAGTTTTATTCCAATGTACCTAAAGTTACTAATCATAACTTCTCCAAGTCTAATAGGAAACTAATCACATTCAGTGAATTTTTCCTCTTGTTCATTGTGATTTTACCTCTAGAACTTTGACTTGGGTTTGTTATACCATGACTCTCTGTAACTTTGTGAACATGTAGATGCAGTTGTAATAACTATTTTAATATTTTGCCTGCTAACTCTAAAATCTTTAATAGTTCTGAATAAGTTTCAGCATTGTATTCTCTTGCTTATTTCAATGCCTTGTGGTTTTCTTTTTTCTAAACAGCTGGGGTCTTGCTCTGTCTCTAAGGCTGGATCATTATTCATTGCAACCTTGACCTCCTGGCCTCCATGATTTGATCCTCCTGCCTCAGCCTCCCAAGTACCTAGGACTATAGGTGCCTGCCATGATGTGCCACTACTTTTTCAATTTTTTTTTTAGTAGATACGGGGTCTTGCTCTTTCTCAGGATCGTCTCAAACACCTGAGCTCAAGCAGTCCGCCCACTTTAGCCTCCCTGAATACTAGAATTACAGATGTGAGTCTCATCACCTAGCCTATAGTTTTTAATTGTATAATAGGCATTGTGGTTTTTCCTTTGTGAAGTGTTGAATAATTTAAAATTCTCATCTAATTTTTGAGATTTGTTCTAAGATACTAAGTTTCTTGGAAATAAAAAGCTTTATTATTAACTTTATGATTATCTCAGGTCCTGTTTTTAATATTTGATACATGAGATTTAAGAAGTAAGCCATTTATAGTGAGTCATCCCTCACTGTTGTGGAAGGTCCTTCCCTGTACTACCCCAGGACTCTGTATCATGAGATTTTCCAGTCTTACTGATGAAACCACTGATGATACATACTGAATATTTTTACCTAAAATCTATCCAGGTGTTTCTTTCCTCAGTCTTAAGTAGATTCCTTACCCTCAAGAACATATTCAGAGTTGGCTGAATACTCAAGGGGACTCCCTGCTGTATTTTAGAGTTTCCTCCTTATTCTGTTCTCTCCTCTCTGCATTCATTCCTGCAGACTGGAGCTACCCCAACCTCACTGCACTCTCAGGCCTGTCTGTCTCCTGGACTCTGCTGGGTTCACGCTCCCTGGATCACAGCTCAGGATGTCTCCTGGACTCTGCTGGGTTCACGCTCCCTGGATCACATCTGGAAGCCATCTCAAGCCTGTAAACGTGCACACCAGCAAGGCTCATCTTGTTTATTTCTTTTCTCTGGAGGATCATTAAACTTTCATAGAGTCCAGGGCCTTGAAAGCCATTGTTCCATATTACCCGCTGTTTTTGCACATTTTAAGCAGGAAAGCGAGTCTTATCCCTGTAACTGCATCTTGAAAATCTATACCTTGAAATAGAACTATTATCTTCTGGATCTTTGCAGAAATTATTGAAAACAATGACATTTTCCTCATCTCCTCTACATTGAACTATTTTCTGTTCTAATATATTTTGAGTCACAAGTCACATTTCTGAAAGATGTGTTTAAAACTCAATAGGATAGGTTAAAGTGATTGCTCATCCCTTACCAGGCTCTTTTCTAAATATATTACTACCGTTATTAATTATTATTGATGCTGTTACAATGGTAACATCATCCGTCTAATTGTGTGTGTTAAAAACGGAGTGCTCATCATTGACATTTCCTGCTCTTCCTCATCCTTATTCATTTGTTACCAAGATTAGTCAATATAGATCAGATAATTTTTGAACTATTTTTACTCCTTTCAATATCTCCTCATCCCAAATCTACTACCACCTGCAGGCTGGAATGTTGCTGCCTTTTGATAGCTGACCCCTCATTATCCACCCCAGTCTTCCTACCAGCTGTGGCACAGAGTGTGATCAAAGCTACTCCTTGAAACCAACAACTGATCTTATTAGTACCTTGTGTTCTTGGAAAAGATTAAACTCCTCAACAGGATTGTATGAAACATATCACCATTTTATGACTTAAATTAACTTTAATGCCTTTATTATAGCCCTCCACTCTGTTAACATAAGGAATTCCTCTTTTATATCACAATTGTCATTTTACATCGATTCATGTAACATTTATATGTCTAATCAGCTTATAACAAAGTATTTATCTTTCAATTCCTAAGAAAATTTAGCACAGTGTTTGATACATTTATTAATAAAGAAAAGATATGACTGCCAGGTTCAGGGACACGTGACTATAGTTTCAGCTAATTGGAAGGGTGAGGTATGAAGATCACAATAGCCCAAGAGGTAGACATGGTACACTCTGTTTGTGAATAGTCAACTGTATTCCAGCCTGGACAGCATAGCAAGATCCGATGTCTTATTAAAAAAGAAAAAGATGTGGTTATTGAATTATTTAACTTAGTTGTTTCATATATATCTACATAGCATTAATAAAATAATAAAACTAAAATTATTTGAGACTTCACAAGGCACAATGATCAATATTTTATATAAAGCATATCATTTTACAAGTAAATTCACTCATGGAGCTATTATTTAAACTATATACAAAACAGAAAAATGCTCAGAAAGATAGAGAAATTTGTTTAGAGTTAAACAGCCAGTAGGATGCAGAGTAAAATTTAAATAAAGGTGTGTCTGACTTAAAGATATTTACTCTCGGTCTCCATGTTTCCCTGTACAAAATTTGAAGAAGCCAGCAACAAGCTTTTGCAAATGAAACAACACATCTTTTGCCATATGTTTTTCGTTCCTTTCTGGATAAAGTTCTTATGTGTACATATTCTGCTAGCATCCTACAGGTAATGATTCACTTCATTGAGGGATGTTTAGTAATCCTTTAATGTGTCATTTCTGACAGTTTCCCCCATGTACAACAAATTATAGAATAATGAGAAAATAAGGACGGGATGCTTTATTAACAATTCAAGCCCTGTGTCCAGTTATAAACGGATGCGTCACCTACAGCATTTTAAATATTGGGAGTAAAAAGCAATTTGACATTGTGCAGCACCAGTGCGGTGTAAGGAAATAGGAGACTCTATCATGAGATTTTTCTCCATTTGCCACTTATTAAATAAGCGACCTTTATATTACCGGGGGGACGCTGCCTCTCCACATTCATTTACGAAGTTGGGTGCAATCAATGGCGGACAAAATGCTCTTCAGAGAAAGGTCCTTTTGTTGCTGCTGTACTGTGACTTTTATTACCATGTTCTAGGGACTACGAATATTCAGATCACAAACACAGAATAGGGTCATGGTAAAAAACAACAACAACAAAAAAAAACTTTCTAAATGATTCCATTCGATTTTACTGGTAATTCGTCCAAGGATCCCAGAAGTTTCTTCTGCACATTTTTCTGATAAACTCAAGGATATTTTAAACCTATCCACCATATACTCTTCCTGTCAGGATGACCTGAACCAAAGTGTGCTCTTGACTGTCCATTCTGCACATTGTGACTTCGAGAACTCCTAATTTAAGGTGTTTTCCTTTTCTATGTTTGCGTCTTACTGGTTGTTATTGAACTTAGATGTTGGTAACGTAGCCTGCCAAAACGTTGAGAATTCATGGAGCTGAGACTCTACCCGCTCCTGTTCTCTCTGCTAAAAAACTCTGCTGTCAAAAACGTCGATCGCATCCACATTCATGTCGACAATGGGTTTTAGGCACCTCTTAGCATTCCTCTGCTCCAGGATTCTCCCAGTACTGGAAATGCACTTCGAGAAAATCGCTAAATGGGAAAAATCGTGTTAATAAATGTGGAAGTTCCTAATTTCCCAGTACAAGTATAGAATACCGTAAAAGGTAGTTTGGCAAATATGGCTTTTACTTGGTATGAAAGTGGGGACTCTTGGTTTTTATTCTGCGAAGAGCATTTGCTCAGACTTGACTATTCCCTGTGAGGTCAGAGGGAACATGCTGGGAACACTCCAAGGCCAGCCAACTCCATGGGGGCTACATCACTTATCTTGCTACGGAAGAAAAAGAAAGTATTTGTCCCATCCAAACTGCGAGAAACAGGTCTCTGCAGGTGTACTTTGCCACCCAGAGTAAAGAAATTAGAGTCAGGAGCACTATGGTAATTGTCACCTGTAGATAGGATTCTTGCTTAGAAGAGAAATGGGTCCCATTGGTCTTTCACCAGTAATATCAATATCAGCAACATCTCCCAATGTGGACCGACAAAACAGAGCTTTTCCCAAGTCGTGTGTATGACAAAAATGTCATTCATGGGCCAGACCTGCAGTGAGGAGATGCTGAAATGGCTGCAACCACTTCTCCTCATCGTGTTACAGAGCCGATTCCTTGAGGATTAAAATAGGAGGACCCTTGCTCTGACTACCTTCTATCAGCAGTATTCCATTATCACACTTTCTGGGAGATTTCATGCTTTCTATCCCTAGGAAAATAATTTCTTGAATTCACAAATAGAGAACCATTGCCTACCTCCCCCCCGCCCCCAGGGCCAAGGTAATTGGGCTATAATTGGTTCAAAAGTCAGATGTATGCTGGGCCTGAAGTCATCACTGTGTTTGACAATTTTGGACCCTGTGTTACATAGGGAACAATAAAACTGTCTTGACTACCCGACTCCTAAGTAAATGGACTCTTTTGAGTGGCTGTGTGAGAGGTGGCTTGATCATTACCAGGGTCTCACACGTTAGTCCTCTAAAGGAACCTCTTTTCTTACACGAGGTCAATGATATGCTGTAGTGAATGTTATCAGCAGCTAACATATTAAACACTTTGCATTTCACCCAACTTTGTGCAAAGAGTTATCATTATGCAAATATGTTAGCATTCATTATCTCGTTTAATCTTTATAACAAACTTAAGAAGATTTCAAATATAATTCTTCCTTTATGGGTAGAAAAACTAAAGCTTAGGGAAAATAAACAATTTATTCAAGATAGTAACACTAATCAAAGATGGACTCAGGACTGAAAACTTAAATTCTTCTAGATTCGAGAGCAGTAGGCACTTCTTAGCTTCATTGGGAAAAATCAGAGATATTACTGCTTTAACAGGGTTTGAATGAAAACTTATTTCCCCACTATCAGTTTCTAATTCTAAAGCAGAGGTTCTCAACCTGTGGGTCGCAACCCCTTTGAAACAATGAAAATACATCCTGTATATCAGATATTTATATTACGATTCATAACAGTAACTAAATTAACAGTTATGAAGTAGCAAAGAAAATAATTTTACAGTTGGGGGTCACCACAACATAAGGAACTATTGTATTAAAACGTGGCAGCCTTGGGAGGCACTAGGAAGTTTGAGAACCACTGCTCTAAAGTCTTTGTCAAAATAAAAAAAAAATCTTGTACATTTATAATTTTTTAAATAATTGTGTGTATAATATGTAATACTGAACTAATTATAAGTGCACAAATATTGCCTTGGACACCAAGTGTTTACAGCTGAGTTGATACATGCGCTTTCTTTTTTCCTGTTCAGAGTTTAAGGTGTGGATTTTCAGCAGTAGCAAAAGATCATGTACACATTTCTTTCTTTAGACCCAAAGTTGGTTCTAAAGATTCAACAGCTAGGGCCCACAGCTTGAAATTTGCTATGTCTAGCATTAGATATAAAGATTTTGAGCAGGATTTGTCATTCAAGAAAACAGTAATAACTTGAGCTATTTCAAAACAAGTAGAAATGTTAAGAGCAGAAGTAACTCCCCTTATTGAAAAAAAGAATTTATGGAATCATGGATGTCATTAGTGTTATTTGTATTTTATTTTGAATATTTCACTTGGCATTTGAGACATATCATACACCCAGGTGCGGTCAGAGTATTTTTTATCTCTCTCTTTTTTTTTTCTTTCAGTTTTGGCCAGGGCTGAATTTGAACCCACCACCTCCTGTATATGGGCCCAGTGCCCTACTCACTGAGCCACAGGCGCTGCCCCATAATATTTTCTCTTATATTAACACATGGGAATAGACTCAGGGACAAGCTTGGATATCACATTATAAAACAATAAGCAAAACTGTCCTTCAAAAGTAGGGCTTGGGTGCTAAAACTCTACGGAGAACTGTCATCATATGTCAAGTAAGGGCTAGCCTCCATTCTGAATTAAAAACGTATTTGTCTATGTATGAAGCACTCCACTATCTCACAACACTACAGAGTTAGAACTATGTGACTTTAATGAATGACTAACTTATAAAAAGCCTGGTAATTGGCACAGGATTGAGAAGTTCAAAGATTTAACGATAGAGTGGCCTCACTTAGATGTCTTGCTAGAGACCAGGAATACTCTAAGCGCCGTCTGCCTTAATGCAAGCTCTAGTAACATAAAGTCTGCGTGTGTGCACTGAAAATGTGAATAATTTACTAGAGCCTTTTCTTAGATATGCAACTCTCTTTGCCAGTAGTGAACAAACTGAAATGGCTATAGGCCAGGTTTAAGGAGCCAAGTGAAGATTGCAAGTTAATATTCAAACAGAGAAAATTGCCAATGCAACATAAAAGTTTCAGCACACAAAGCCTGGAGCATAATCATTAGATGTGGGATTTTGGTTTGTTTCATTTATTTGTTTTTTGTCTCCGTGTCAGTAGATCCTTTGCTCCTCGACCCAGTGACTTATCAAACTCTAAAGAGTAAGTTTCTTATTGGATGTGTTGTGTGGATGGTCGGTCCAACTATTGTTGAAAGTCTGACTGGTTATCGGGGCTTAGACATCTCAATCCCAGCTGGGAAAATACTAGAACTGGGATGAAGACAATTATCTGTGTGATGAATTACGGGTATTATTTCAAGAAATTGAACTGAAGACAAGACGGATACGGCTTGGGACAGAGAGGCTTCTGACTGATCCTGTGGGGATCATGAATTTAAAGTGCTTAGAAATGATATTTCCACTAAAGAATGAAAATTAAAGCGCCTGAGATAAGAATTGGCCCTGGCAGGTTAACAATTGGATCCTTTAAAATTTTAAATCACCATTTTTCCTTTATAAAAATCTACGAGTATATACTTCTTTCTTGTCATTGTAAAGAATGTTACCCCTGCGGAAAAATACTAGAGCAGTCGTTCTTAACTAGGGGCAATTTTTTTCTCCAGAGGACATTAGGCAATGTCTGGAGACATTTTTACCTGTCATGACCGGGAGGTGGGTGCTGCTGGCTCTAAGGAGTGGAGGCCAGAGGTGCTGTTAATACCCCACAGCATACAGAATCGCTTCCCAACACAGCTTTATTCAACCCCAAATGCCAATACCAAGGTTGAGCAACTGCACAAAATAAAAATTTACGATAGTCTTGTGAGTCATCACTGCTACGATCCATTTTTATAAGTACCTGGTATCATACTTTAGGTAGATAAATAGTAAAACTTAGTAAATTAAACTGCTCTTGTAGATATTTTTAAAATATATTATGTAAATTTATAAATGTCTCTGTCTTTATATGTTTATGTATATGTTATAAGCATTGGAATTAACATTCAAGTATTGATTTTATTTTCTATCAAGCCCATTAGACTATAAATTTTTATTTTTTATTTAGTTTTCTTTTTCTTTTTATTAGATCATTACTGTGTACATTATTGCATTTAGGGGGTACAATGTGCTTATTTTATATACCATTTGGAATGTTTACATCAAAATGGTAAACATAGCATTCACCTCACTTATTTAATTGTTCTGTTTAGACATTTGTTCATGAATATATTTGACATGTACCTGTATATGCAGAGTAAGTGAGGTCCCACTGATTACCCTCCAGACTATAAGTTTTTAAAGACTTGAGCTATGTTTTGCTTATATTCCCAAGTTCTAACAAGTTTTTTCTTTTTTTTTTAAGTCAATGTATGTATAGAACAACAAATAAACACAAGAATGGTTCATGTTTTGTGTCTGTTAGGTTCTGATGTGAATAATCTTATGGGAAATACTGAAATAAGCAACATAGAATGAGGATTGGGATCCTTTGCTTCCTTGGTTTAATCATATTTCATCTGCTCTATTCACAGTACGACATTGGTCAAGCTGTGCAATGCATCCTATGTAATGCATTAATTTGCACCCAACCAAGATGGGGATAGTAGTAAACCTGTTAACAGGATTGCTATAAGAACTAAAATAAGTGTACACATTTTGAAAACTCATAGGAATGCCTGGGTACATAACAAATAATATGTGTTCCATCCGTATTCACTCTTCTTCCCAAATGCTTTCAAACAGTTGTAAAATTTAGCAGAACTCTGACCTCAGTATTCCTTTATGAGAAAGAACAGGTGAGGTGCTTCCTCCTTCTCTGTGTGAAGTGCAAGCAGAAGGCCCACCGCGGACGAGAGACTGGGTTCATTTCCCAGGCCCAGGGAAGATAATGAGGACCTCAAGATTTCCTGAAGTTTCTGCAGGGAGAAGCCAGTAAATTCTACCAGAGCGGGGCTAGACCAGCCTGAGCATAATGAGACCCACCTCTACTAAAATAGAAAAATTAGACTGGTGTAGCGGCAGGCACCTGCCGTGAGGGCTATTTTGAGAAGTTTTGCAGGATCTTGCTGCCCACAGTGAACTCAGAGGGAAACTGCTCCTGGGGCTGGCTGCTTCTCAGGGCTTGGAGGTGGGCTTCGCCATGACAAGGAAGGCTTTGGGCGTGTGATTCCTCCTCTGTGGTAGCAACGTAGTAAATCCTCATTGGCTGTTTCTCTACCTGCTTCTTAGAGAAGAACTCAGCCCATCTGCCCCATTCTATTCACTGGCCGCTGACAAGGGAATTCTAACAGGATGCATCCGAACTTACTGAATTTAGAGAACAGTCTGCAAGATAAAATAATTACCATTCCGTTAAGGAAACATGATAACTTGAACAATAAAGATGGATGTTGAAGGTAGATGTTCAAAACAAAAGCCTCTCTTTGAAGTGTTTTTAATGAAAGAGACAGTATTTCATCAGCAAAAATTAACAGGAACAAAACCCCCCCAAAATGTAATGAGGACACTGACAAACATGTATAAATGATTTTGAAATAACAGAAATTCCAGGCTTAATTGCCCACTACACAGCTCACAGCAACCTCAAACTCCTGGAATCGAGTGATTCTCCTGACTCAGCCTCCTGAGTAGCTGGGACTACAGGCATCTGCCTCTATATCAGTCTAATTTTTCTTAGTAGAGATGGGGTCTCCTCCTTGCTCAGGCTGGTCTCAAACTCCTGATGCATCAACCTCTAAGCAGTTGGAGCTACAAGAGCCTGACACTGTGCTTGGCTACTTTTTTCTGTTTTAGTAGAGATGGGACTTGCTCTTGCTCAGGCCAGTCTTGAACTTCTGAGTTCGACTAATCCTCCTGCCTGGACCTCCCAGGATGTCAACCATCTCTCTCTTTAAACCTCTAACTTAAAAAAATTTTAATTAGTAGATCAACTAAGAAACAGGATGATTACTATTAGAAAAAAAATAGTGTTGAGAAAGATCAAATCAAATGTATATAAATGGTGGGTTTTTTTCTGTTTTCTATATATATGGAAATGGAATTCATGAAAAAAGATGTATACAACAGGTGAAGAAATTTTATATGCAAATCATGGGAATTATATAACAGAATAGAAGTGAGCAGAGACCACATTTACCCGTAACAGAATTTTTTAAGCTAAAGAAAGAATTTGAATTAAATAAATTAAATAATTCCAAAAAATACTTTTAATGACCCGGTCATAAAGTAGTACCATTCTTAAATATCTCACCACGTTTAGACCTAGAGAAAATGTTACTTGCAAACATTTTATGTGGTGAACTACAAGTGACAACAATGGAAACATCTGCAGACTATTGAGAGAAAATGACAGCGATCTCAGAACCCCTCCCCAGACAGCAAAGCTTTTCTTCACTATCTTAAAAGTGCTGCACATTTAGATATGCAAGAATTTGGAAAATATTTAATCACATGTGCTGTAACCAAATATCAATTGCATCAGTTCAAATATCTCAAGATAGAGGTAATGTAATAAGGAAAGGGTGGTTAGTAAAGTCTTCTACTATATACGCCTAAATTCGCATTAGGGGTAATATTATATCTGCAGTTAACAATGTAAGGAATTAAGAAATGATCACAGAGATAGGAGATGAAATGTGTAAGAAACAATATTAATAGCCCAGAATGAAGGGATTTTGGAGAAAAAGGCAGAGCCCACTGGGAAGGTAAAACAAGTAATTCTAAGTTAAGATTTCAGGTTGGAGGCAGATAACACACAAAAGCAAAGTGTTCAAATGTTTCGTTCTGATGGAAAAGCCACTGCTGAATAAATCGCCTGGATGACAGTGTCATTTGAAAAAAGAAAGAAATATAACTTGGATCACACAAAATTAAAAAGCAAAACAGAACTTTGGAACTAGAAAAGGCAAAATACGATTGAACAGAATCATCATTAAGTGATAGAGAGAAGGGCCAAATTGAATGTCAGTTATTACATTAATGGGACCTCCCTGAACCCCTTACCAAAATATGGACATTGTCAAATTCAGTGTCTTAGTTTGGGTCCTTCGGATGCCAGATGGAATGGAGACAAACCTTCCCACAGAAGTTCCTAATTTTGTACAAAACTTATAAAAAGACTTGATCTCATTGGTCACCAAACATTTCTCTAAGTTATTTTAGGTTTAACGGCTTAAAATGAACCATCTCTTGGAACTTGGTTCTATCATAATACATCACGGTGAAGTTAGTTTTCAGTGCTGTTTTTGAGGTGTAAGGAAGAACAGACAGCGTGTGGTTTGACACCTGAGACAGGTGTTAGTATAAAACCTCTCCTCAATCTCAGGCCTGATTCTCCTTCCCCCGCATCTCAGGATGCTGAGAAATGGATGTTAGGCCTGAACATTATGACCTATGTTCTCTGTGGGAGAAAAAGAAACTACTTTAGTCCCAATTCTAGAATGGTAAAGTCAGCCTATAAAAAGATTAGCATACTGACAAAACATAATTAGCTTCAGTGCACAAAAAGCTAAAAAAAAAAATGAAAACCTAAGAAAGAAAATATGTATCAAGAAAATACAAATGAAGAAACAATATATATTCATATAAATCTCAGACAAAAGGGAGCTAAGCATTGTATAGTAGAGAGAAGGACAGATGTAACTATAAAACTAGAAAGACACTAAATGTGTATGAACCAGGGACAAGACATTACATAAATGCATGAAAATTACTTAGAAATAGGACAGATTCATAAGAAAAAAAAAAAAGTTTAATCAGTGATTGATCATATAAGGAATGCATAGGACTTACAGGGTTGGAACAACCAATTGTTTTTTTTTTTTGGAACAACCAATTTTTAGGAACATTAAAAATACAAGAAGAAATGGAGGGTAAAGGTTACATTATGTTCTTAAAAGAAATATCTAATTTCAAAAAGAGGAACAATCCTTCGAGCATAATGCAAACTATAATGAAATGCCATTAATTTCCCCGAGGATAGTTTCCTAGATTCTAATATTAATTAGCAAGTCTGCCATTCCATAAAACGAAAATATGAAGGGAAATAAAGAATTATGATGAACTGACTTTATTAGAAATTAAATTTTTCTGTAAAAGTACTGTATTTATAACATGATATTGTCACAGGAATGGTGAACTAGATTAGTGCAACAGAATATGTAGTCCTCAAAATTTAATATAGAAATAAGTTGATATTTCAATTCAGTGGGGAAAGAGGGATTATTTATTAACAATGTCATCTTAATTGATTATATATCGGAAAACAAAAAGACATTTTCATATTGTTCTTTTAATACTATAAAGAGATAATTCCCAACACAAGGGACACGTAAAGGCAAACAAATTGTATTGCACGAAAGCAATTTAGTGCAAGGAGGAAAGGAAGTCAAATCCAGGAAGGGATCTTCTGAATAATAAGAATATTCGTATTTAGCAAAATGAAATATTTTTAAAATGGCAAAATGTAAGCAACGTCAAGAGTATATGGCACACTGTTAAAAAATATTTGCAATCTATACTCTGAAAAGAGTATGACTAGGAAGATTACCATAAAAGTCAAGAAAATCTTTAGATTTGGAAAATTAAAATAACATTTCAGTTGGCAAAAGCAATGCCTTCCATGGCTAATGAGAAGGTGGTCATTCATATATGCTGCTGAACATTTTAGAATTACCATGCCCTGCCTGGAGAAACATAATATTTATCAATATTAAAAATATCCATCATCTTTTATTTCATTAGATCCAATTTTGAGGTGTTACCTATGAAAATGAAATTACTTGTGTAAATACATACATGTACATCACATGGAACTTTATATATATATATAAAGGTATGATAACTTTTTCTATTGGAAAATAATGAATACTACTTCCTGGGACAGTAAATAATTATCTTTATGTTATCATGCTCTATTAATACAATTATTTTATTTTATTACATAATATTTATACATCTTTGGTAATTGACTCGGCTTATCATTCCTCCAAAAAGCTATCACATCAGTGCTACCTACTTCAGCAATACTACAAATTTGATTACCACATTCATTATTAGATCTCCTATGACTAATAATTTTAGAGTATAATGTCTTTCTTTTTATAGAGAAGAAAACGAAATATTCCCGTACTCCATTTTCTCTTTTTCTGAAGATGAAATATACCTGCTTCTAAATTTGAAATTTCTTCCATAGTACTGTTATACAAACTGTTTCTTGACTTAATTACTGATTATTTTGTATAAATACATTGTAATGAATAATTTACATTGGGATATGTTTCAGCACACACAAAAATATATAATGATCGATACAATTATATATTGGAGGCAGTGTATTTATTTTCTGAGATTTAAATTTTGACCATGTATTTTTGTAAAGCTATTTGTATGAATTTACTGTATAAATTAGTTTGATTGTATTTTACAAATAATTAATCCACCTTGCCACACAACTAATTGCCACACAACTGGCAAAGTCAATCACATATATTTTAATCCCCATTGATCCTGTTATACCATTCTGAAAAAATATTCCCATTCTGAACATAAGTGACTTATGTAGTCACAGCTGTGTCTCAGTGGATTAGGTCAATAGAGTGTCTGAAATGGTGAGATAACTCAAGGTGCTTAAACTGTTAATGTATCACTTTCATCCCTCATTTTCAAATTAAACTATATTCCCATAGATCTGTTAAAAATAATACTGACAGATTAAAACACAAATCTAGCTGTTTTAGTTTCTCCATCATCTTTATTTCATTAGATCCAAATTTGAGATGTTAGTCATAGGAGGTCTAATAATAAATATGGTAATCAAATTTGTAGTCTTGCTGAAGTAGCACTGATGTGATAGCTTTTTGGAGGAATGATAAGCTGAATCAATTACCTAAGCTGTATGGAATAAAAATAAAATAATTGCATTAATAGAGCATGATAACATCAAGGTAATCATTTACTGTCCCAGGAAGTGAATAGTTTTCATTTTTTCCAATAGAAAAAGGTACCATACATTTGTATGCACGTATAAAAAGTTCTGTTTGATATACATGTATATATTTACACAAGTGATTTCATTTTCATAGGTAACATCTCAAATTTTGCAGCTGGAAAAGACCTTGGAAAATATCTCTTTTGGACCTGTCACATTAAAAATTAAAAAGAAAAGAAGTGACCTATAATATCATACATTAAATATTTGTAAGCATAATACTCATTAAAATTCTAGAAGCCTAATTAAATAATTAAATAAATCATATATATGTAATGATATAAATAAAAGCTAAGAAACTAATTTTGTTCTGAAGCCAAGTTTGTGTTCCTCACCTATAGACGATCACAGTGATTGCACAGTGCAGTTGCTAATACCAATATTCCCAACCCCCTTCCCTAGTGAACTTGACCTTTTGTTGTTACTCTGATAAGCAAATGTAGGAAAAGCTGAAGCTACGGAATATTACCATACCTTGAGTTTTAATCTAACAGATAAGTAAGCCAATTATATCTCTTTCTCTAATTCTTCCTCTGTAACCTACATTATACTCCTAGCTACCTATCTTTTCAATATTTTATTTTTATAAACATGTCAAGGCACTATGAGCTATAGGATCTAATTTCTGACTTCACTGAGAATAAATATCTATATCTGCTCCTCTGAGATTTGTAAAGTTGCAATTAAATAAGAACTCACCTCTGTTGCCTAAGAGATTGGACATACTTATTTTAACCAGTAGGTGTGTTTAAATATTTTATTTTATGTATACAGAATTCTATTGATCCATGGATACAACAAAACTTTGAATCTGTTAAAGCCATCAACCCTTGCAACAAATATATACTTTTTTAAATCCAGTAAAAATCTATTCAGTAATAAATCATACACATACATCTTGTTTATTGATGAGTATTAGTTCAATTTTTATTAGTACATTTATGAATGCTGAGTGATGTTGCTGATATATTTATTTATATTTTTAGTATGGCCTCAATATATCATCAGGAAATAGTGCAGCCAAAAGTTAAATCAAATTTTACAACTGGTAGGTAAGTAGGCTAGCTGGGCAGTGTCTCTGGCTCAGTGAGTAGGCGCTGGCCCCATGTACCAAGGGTGGTGGGTTCAAACCTTTCCAAACTGCAACAACAAAAAAATAACCAAGCATTGTGGTGGGCACCTGTAGTCCCAGCTACTTGGGAGGCTGAGGCAAGAGAATCGCCTAAGCCCAGGAGTTGGAGGTTGCTGTGAGCTGTGTTGTCACAGCACTCTATTGAGGGCAATAAAGTGAGACTCAGTCTCTACAAAAAAAGAAACAAAGAAGGAAGGAAAGAAGGAAGGAAGGAAGGAAGGAAGGAAGGAAGGAAGGAAGGAAGGAAGGAAGGAAGGAAGGAAGCAAACTAGGCTAGTTAACAAATAAATGTTAAATTTTCTTCTCTTATTTGTCTTTTTACTTCTTTCATGCCTTACTCAGTTTCTTTCCAGGTCTTGGTGTGCAACAGCCCTCCTTAACTCCTCAACAGTATCCCTATCCTGCGCTGATACACTTCTGCAATCACCAAGTAAATGCCATAGGAATATCACATTAAGAGTGTAAATTATGACGTTCAGTTTAATCTCCCATCTGGGCATAGTGCTAAATTCCCTAGGATCTGTTTGCAGTAAAACATAGTAATTATAGATAAACTAAATATATATATTGTAAAAGGTTTTATTCGTCTTCATCTTTGCTTATAATAATATGCTTGCAATGGTAGCCAAACACATCATTGCCCATTTTTATAAACAGGTACTTGATACAATTCTCAATAGGTAGAGATTTGCCTTCAAATAAGTATATTTACATTAAGTCATATATACTATTTATTTGAATTGAAACTGAATATTTCACAAGATAGCAAACACTTGGTCCACTTTACTGCATAGCATAAAGTAGAGAATTAATAAGCATATATTTAGAATTGCATAGGATTACTAATGGCAATTTTTATGTTCTCTTCAAACAAAAAAAATATATACTCCATTCATGGGTTGATGGGCATTTGGGGGGCATCCCACGGAGTACTGTTCAGCCATAAGAAAAGATGGAGCCTTTATAATTTTTGTTGTGATCTGGATGGAGTTGAAATACGTTCTTCTTAATAAGACATCTCAAGAATGGGGGAAAACGTATCCAATTTATTCAATACTCAATATGAAACCAATATATAAACAACTATAAGACCACACAAAAGATAAAAAAGAACTGTATTCTAGCAAAGGAAGAGAACAGAGAGAGGAAGAGGGAGGAGGGAGGGTAATTGGCAAGAGCAGGAAGGGCAATGGGGGATGTCACCTGCTGTGCACAAAGCGAGGTTGTTCAGCAAAACCCCTGGGGGAAAGGCTCCCCTTGAACTTGACCTTAGCAGTGAAAACAATGTAACCTAAACATTTGTACCCTCATATTAACTTGAAATAAAATACGTATACTACTTCAAATGGACTTATTTTCTTATCGTAATTTAAGTTTTTCACTTGCTTCTCATTAAATTAAAGGTAGGAAGAAAGTATAGATTCTTAAATGTGAAAAGAACATAAGGTCTGGCTCGGCAAGAAGGAAGCTTTATTTTGATGAAGACTCAATAGTTGAGCTTACAGAACTTTGAGTTCAACTATGCCTAAGGCTTTGAGTGTTCATTTGAGACAAGGCTCCAAATTATCATTTCTGAGTGTACTGACATATCCTTGGCTAAAGAATTTAATGGATGATAATTAAAATTGTATATAACTATTATTAAAAGAGGTAAATAAAGTCACCATAAAAATGTGAAAGGTTTAATAATGCACACAGCAATTCATGAAGCAGGAGGCACAAAACCAAAGGCGGTTTGGGTCTGATGAGGGAAAAACAAGGAGAAGGTTTTTAGGGAGGTGACACTGGACTTCGGTTACCTGGTCCCCAATAGAAATTGGCCCAAGATCAGAAAATTTACAGTAGGCAAGAATTTAGTTGGGGCTTTTGCTGAAACTAAAGGAGGCAGCACTGGCTAAGCAGCAGCCAGACTGGCCTCCAGTCAAGGGACTTGGGGGAGTTGATGGAGTTGTAAAGAGGGAAGCAGGTGTCAGTGTTGAAGTCGTCATGGGTAGAGGCAGGATTCTGCAGCAGCTGTGAACTTGGTGGTCATAATTCTTCATCCACCATTTGTATCATTAACATTTTAAATTTCCACTCCAGGCATGATTTTTTTTAACGTTGAAATGAGGGTAGACATTTATAAGTAAAGAAATTTGGACACTGTCTTGGAAGCAACCAGTCTGTGTCAGTTCTAACTCAAAGTTCACAGAACTCACTTAGGATGGTTACTCATCCTGTGCAGAACACAAATCTCATTCTTTCCTTCACATCCTGTGGAGGATACCAGCCCAGTCCTTGTTAACAGATTATTTCAGTTTAATAGTCTGGGCGCAGACAGGAGAATCCAGGTCTGGCTTCTTTGCTTCTATTGTAGCAACTTTGACTTGCTAGAATTATGTGGATGTCATATTTGGTTTTTCCTATTGGGAAGTCCCCAGTTACATAAGTTAGTTGGCAGCTTCTGATTGGTTAAGCTTAAGTTTAATTTACTTTAATGAATCCATTTATGATGAAAAACCCAAGTCAACTGTTCTGCTTATGTTTGCAAATCAAGCAACGTTAAGGCTGCTTCTAGGGCATGACTGGCTTTTGTCTGCTTAAGGAATTGCAAGTCTTGTTTTCATTCTATTTTATTTTAACTTTCTCTCTCTCTCTCATATATATATATATATATATATATATATATATGTTTATAAATTGTAATAGGACTGTTTGAGAACAAACAATTTTTACAAAGATTTTTTAATTTTGTCTGGCTTATTTCCTGTTGAGGGAATCTGATGGCGTCTTCTGGATTGGGCAGATTATTTAATCTCCCTTTGTTGAGACTAAAGCCTGAGATGATATCACAACAACCTGAGGCAGCCTATGAACTGAGTTAGGAAGCCACCTGGGTATCGTTCCAGATGCCACCTTAGAATGCTTAATGAATTCCCTGAGTCGCACAAGGTCTAATTCTTATAAGGCATTATTTTCCCAATAGCACCAAGAGTGCTTCTCTTTCTTTTGCAAACACTGGCTGATACAAAAGCCCTCATATCAGGTAGTTTAAATACCAGTCACATGAATGCATTTTTTTTCACATTTCTCTTTTTAAAAAGAATATTCAGCCATAAGAAAAGATGAAGATTTTTGTGTTTACTTGGACGGAGTTGAAAAACATTCTTCTTAGTCAAGTATCACAAGAATGGAAAAACAAGTATCCAATGTACTCAATACTAACATAAAAAGCAATATATAAACAATTACATGCCTGTATAAAAGAAAAACACAAGAATAGTCTAACACAGGGGAGCAGAGAGTAGGGAGGGTTAGAGGGGAGGAAGGAGGGCTCTTGGCGGGATCTCACCTGATGTGCACAATGAGGGGGTGTTCAGTACGCCCCCTGGTGGGCAGGATCTCACCTAGTGCCCACAATGTGAGGGTGTTCAGCACGCCCCCTGGTGGGCGGGATCTCACCTAATGAACACAATGAGAGGTTGTTCAGCACGCCCCCTGGTGGCGTGATCTCACCTAATGTGCACAATGAGAGGTTGTTCACCACGCCCCCTGGTGGGCGGGATCTCACCTCATGTGCACAATATGAGAGTGTTCAGCACACACCCTGGTGGGCAGGATCTCACCTAATGTGCACATGTGAGGGTGTTCAGCACGCCCTCTGGGTGACAGGCTCAACTACAGCTTGAAATTTACCTTAGAAATGAAAACAAGGTAACTTAAACATTTGTATCCTCATATTAATCAGAAACAAAAAATATATATTTATACATATATATTTACATATATTTATATGTTTATAAATATATCTTTTAAAGTAATTTATAAGTATATTTATAAATAAATAGATAAAATATATGTATATATATGTATACGTATAATGAACAGGACTAGAATCTAAAAAAAAGAAAGGAATATTTTATGATCCAATTTTTCATATACAATTAGGTGCTTGAAATAAAATAAAGGACAAAGCAGATACTGGCGGGATTTCTGCTTTGTTTTGTTCACTTAGTTCTGTACCAAGGGGCACAGCCTCAGGCATGTGAAGCAGCAACCCCAGCGCTCACTAGGACCACACTTTTTGGCAGAACTAGGAGGAGCCCCTACCACAGGGCAGCAGGATAACACTTTGTTTTTATGGAAGGTGAATTCCATCAGAACGATCTCTGCATATCATCAAAAAAACTATCAATCCTAACCGGTGGGAGAAAGCTTAGTTATTGAGGGTCACAGTGGGTTGTGCCAGAGTAAAAGGGGAAAACAAAATTGGGCTATCATTTCATCAGCAATTTGGTTATGGATTACCCCAGCCTGAGTGATTAGACTGCTGTTCTGAAGGGCACTTTCTTCCCATCTTTGAGGCACTGATGAGTGACCAGATAGCTCAAAGATTTGTAGCATAAACAGAGCAGCTGTTATTCCATGAATGCCCTTCTAGGAATTAGCAAAGGCGTCCCTCAGAGGTGGCTAACCCTTAAATGGTGACTATGCACTTACTTAAGGTGTCATTAGATTAGACTCCTCCTTGATGATCTTGAACTTAATCTTCCCTAACAAGGATGCCCTGCCCACAGCTACCCATCATCTGGAAACATGTTCTAATGTTGGGTACACAGCTTCTCTCTTTTTTTTTTTTTTTCTTTTTAGCAGAGTGCACAAACATTTATGAAAATATGGACCACTTTACGAATTTGCCTGTCATCCTTGAGCAGAGGCCATGCTAATCTTCTCTGCATTGCTCCAATTTTAGTATGTGTGCTGCCGAAGCAAGTCCTCAGTACACAGCTTCTTTAGCCCTCACTTAGAGGTGTCACATATTCTATCTGCATTATAGAATAATCAATGAGATCATATTAAATAATAATTCAATATTGAATAATAATCCAATTCAATAATTTCCATAAATATTCAATATTGAATAATAATTCAAGATAATATTGAATAATAGATGAGATAAATACATAATAAATACATATATGGAAAGAGTTATGTCATAAAAGAGAATTAATACTGACTGTTGGCTTTCCTAATATCTTACGTTCTTATGACTTTTTTCCATTGTAAAATGTGCGCAAGAGATCAATGTTAATAATAAACAAATTTACTAGCTTTGAATGCATGCTTATTATTTAAAATAAACCTTAGCATAAAATAAAATAAAAATGAGAAGAACTCCAACAGGATAACGATATGTTCATTCCTATTTTCCTTCTTAATTCTTTTTCTTCCTTCTGTCACAAATTTCTTCTTTTCTCTTATAAGAATCATATTTTATATGAAAATGATTTTGCTTGAATTTTCAGCTCAAAGTCTCCTGCATGAGTTACCTATCCATTTTTTTCCTAATCATGCAATTGGTATTCCTATTGAAATATATTCAGAAAATTATTTTAACCCTCAAAATGAAATATAGCTGTCATAGATCTGGCAGAGCATACTAATTTATAATCGGTATAATTAGTGTCTTTCTTTCCAACATACTTATTAGTGTACTGGTTTCCTCTTTTAAAAACTGGGGATAACATTTGAGGATACATTTAAAAAATATTTGGCACTGTGTAAATAGTGGATAAAAGAGAAACGGCATAAACGTACCAAATTATACTGCAGCTTAAAGATAACAACTAATTTATAGCTTTCTCTGATTTCTCAGACTGAATTAAAAATATATATAACCACTAAGGTATGTTGAGAAACTGGTGAACAAAGCACCCAACAGTTTAAAATTAGTCATTTGTTATTCATTTCAGCTCTTCCTAGTTATCTTTGATTCACAGAAGGAAGGATTTAATAAATCAATAAATTTCAAGCATATTTTGCATTTTCAAGCATTTCTGTTTTCAAAAACAATAGACAAAATGAATGTTCAAGAATCTTGCTCCCCAAAATTTCAAATACATCACAGGAGTCCATGAATATACTATATATTTATAATTCAATAAAATAGAATCACTGAAAAGAAAATAAATTTTCTGGAATCTTCAAAAATATCTTCAATACATAACAGTACAACAAGTAGGTGGCATAAATTTGGAAATAAATTTTGAAGAGAATGCTGATTTCTCTAACCTTTACTCAGAAACAGAAAACTCTCTAGATGTTAATCCTTCTTGCATTATATAACTCATGCCATTAACACCATAGAAATTAAATGTGCTTACACCTAACTCTATTTCCTATTTGACAGGTCAATATCATGGTCATGTCAGGCTCAGGAAGACACATCTGGCTTTTTCTTACATCCTGTTTTTTCTTTAAATAACAATTGCTCCCGTGAGCAGAGGCAGTGCTCAAATTTCTCTCACAGTTACCTTCTATCTCCACAACTGCTAGTTCTTATTAATTACTGTTTGGAAAGACATTGACTCAGAAACCAATTATTTTACTGGAGAAAAAAAAATTCACCAACCAGAAAGTCAATCTTATTTGCGGAGAGTTATTCTTTCTGTCATGTTCATCATCAAATAACTGGGATTTCTTAAAAAGACTGAGTTGATTTGGTTATGTAAAACTCTCTCTGTTTCAGAGTTGAGAGATTTTCTTCTTACTTGTCTACCTTACTTCCCTTTCAGATGAAATTTTTTTTTCTATATTTTTATTTTGTAGAGGCTTGGCCCATAGGGATGAATTTTCTTTAGATGAACGGCGTTTCTGAAATAGAAGATTAATGGAACTTTTCTTGGATTGAATAGTTTGGTTCATAATAAAAAAGAACTTCATTTACTTTTACTCTTTAGCTGCGATTGGAAGCAGGTTTCCTTTCCAGTACTTCATTCCTGGCTTGCCTCTATGAAAATTTTGTGGCTTCTGTTTACACACAACACAAGCAAAAAAAAAAAAAAAAGCAACAACAACAAAAAGTGCAATTATTTCCCAACATTTGCACTCTGATTTTAACATATCACATAAGCCTTCTAGGCCACCCCCAAAGTACATTAGATATGGAACAATCTCAGCAATCATTTTACATCACAAGCGTAATGATTAAAAATATGGTTAAAAAGAGGTACAAAAAAATGATGACAGAATCTTCTGTCTGTTTTGCCCCCAAAAGAATAATATCAAAACGTCATGACAGAAATGTTGTCTTTAATATATTTGTGGAGTTCAAAATAAAAACAGCTGCAGGTGACAGGTGACACGACGCCCATCCGCTCAGCGCCGTCCTGCGCGCGGTGTTCCATGCGGCCACTCCGCTTCCAGTTTTCATTTCCACGTTCGTGACGTTTCTGAAGGAGAGAGAGGCGGCTTCCTCTTGTCTCCTGGATTGCCCTTTAGTGTTAATAGCCCTTTGTGGATTATGTTTGCTTCTTGTTCTCTAAATCCCAACTAGTCTCTATAACCAGTGATAAGGATAAAAACATTAGAATGGGTAAATTTAGGGACATTTCTTATCAAAGAATTTTGGAAGGCAAATTACACATTTTTTAAAATCTTTTTTTTAAGACATAGGCTCAACGAGGTGCATTGTGCTGCCCAGAGGTGTGCAGGTTAGCAGCAGAGGCCGACCCAGAACAGGAGGCGTTCCTCTGTGCTTTGCAACACGCCCTGCAGGTCGGCTTTGCGTAATTGCAGAGCTGCGCCTCTCTGCCTTTCCGCAGCTCTCTGCTCCCCTCCGCGCCTCTCCGCGCCCCTCCGTGCCCCTTCACGCCTCGCTGCGCCCCTCTCTGTCCCTCTCTGCACCCCTCTGCTTCCCTCTGCGCGCCTTTGTACCCCTCTGCGCCTTTCTGCACCTTTCCGCAGCTCTCTGCGCCCCTCTCTGCACCCCTCTGCTCCCCTCTGCGCGCCTTTGTACCCCTCTGCGCCTTTCTGCACCTTTCCGCAGCTCTCTGCGCCCCTCTCTGTCCCTCTCTGTCCCTCTCTGTGCCCCTCTGCGCGCCTTTGTACTCCTCTGCGCCTTTCTGCACCTCCCCGCAGCCCTCTGCGCCTCTCTGAGCCAGACTTCTCCTTGACCTTGGTGGAGGTGCTTTGCCTGATGAGCTCTCAGCCAGCTAAGGTTCTGCAGACATCTCACAACATACCCGTCTCATCCTTGTGCTTGTCAGCAGCCACCTTTTGCATTTCCATCTGTCATAACTTTTCAGGTCCTTTGTCATCCTAAGACGCAGGGCACAGTCACTTTCACTATATCGAGAAGTCCCGAGAGAAGTTCAGGGTTCAACCTGTGACCCAGAGATTTGTCCCAGGCTGTCAAACAAACAGCCTGACCTGAAGCTAAGGCACAGGGACTAAAACCATTGACTAGGTAAGTAACTCGGATTTTTTAAAAACAAAGAGTCGTGACCCTCCCGGCTGTAGATATTTGTGGAAAGGTATAACGCCTTCCTTGAGACTGTTTCCCGACTTCCCATTGACATCAAAAGATCTTCAGACTGGATAGGAAGGCGGGGTGCTGAGGAAAAGGAAGAAAGGACCTAGGTCCTACAAAGTCACCTCAATTCTTCTTGATGATTCAGTCACCCAAGTAAAAAGGACGAACAACAACAGGGAGAGATACTTTAAAATACATGGAAAAAACAGGCTTTAAAGACAGACATGAAATGAAAAAAACGTCCCTTTGGTCAATGGTTTCAGTTTTGTGAGTTCTTGTCCTATTTTCAATGTGTCACATTTCCAAAGCTCATGCTTTGATCTTTTACAGAACAGTGAATAGCACCGGCGTGAAAGTTAATCAGTGCGCGCTGTGTCACCTCTTTTGATTAGTTATATTTTATTTGCAAAATTGCTTCTTTCTTCTTTATAATTAGATTAAATGATTCTTCACTATGTAGTTAATTTTTGCATCCCTTTATTTCTTTGTGAATTGCTTAATTATAGTGATATTAACAGCAGATATCTACCGAAAGTGTGAATATTTTTAAATCTGTTTTCACATATATGTTTGTATGTATGTGTAAGGAATCAGAGTGGGTGACAAAGATATTATAGAACATATGCACACAGTATGTACACCCATATAAATGTGTGTGTATATACACGTATACTATAGCTGAAATAAATTCTCTGATCAGTAAACTGAGAAGTTTAGTATACAGAACAATTTATATACATAAAATTAGAGTTAAATTATTTTTAATATACATAGACTCTTAGCCTTTGGTATAATATATATTTTAATTTTATACTATAAAGAGTTAGGATTCCAGAATATATAGTGAGTTATTAAATAATAATTTAATTTTATTGATCAAGAATTTCTATCATCTTTCCATGTATCTTGCACAATAAGTATTTTCTTCAAAATAAATTGCTGCAATGAAGCCACCATTCTAAAAGAAAGGTAGGGGGAAACACGATGTGAATCACAGTTTTTTCTCCCAATTTTGATTATCATGTGGTCAGAGTTTGTGTAAAAACTCTCAAATTGACTGACTATAATTAAAATATGTGTGATGAAATTTGCGTTACCAACTATTCTCCAAAATTACATTACTCTTGTGTGGAAAATCATCAACATTTGTTCATATTTGGCAAGTTGCTATAGTCTGTCCTTCCCATAAAACTATTCTGTGACAGGGAAATAAGTATTTTTGCTTGTTTGTTTTCATTGTAACAAAATATTGTAAGTTTAAGTTAAAGTGAATTATAAAAATATACTGCTAGGATAGGCACATGAGTGGTGGGATTTCTGGACCTGGCCTCGCGCTTACTTGGTTTGAATAATTGTTACCTTGTGGGTGGAGCCTGTGGCTCAGTGAGTAGGGCGCCAGCCCCATATACGCAGGGTGGCAGGTTCAAATCTGACCCCAGCCAAAACTGCAGCAAAAAACAGACGGACATTGTGGTGGGCACCTGTAGTCCCAGCTATTCGGGAAGCTGAGGCAAGAGAATGTCCTAAGCCCAAGACGTGGAGGTTGCTATGAGTTGTGACGCCATGGCACTCTACTGAGGGTGACAGAGTGAGACTCTGTCTCTAACAAAATAAATAAATCAATAATAATGATAATAATTGTTACCTTGCTTCCAAAGTGTATAACCTCATATACAGGCAAGATAATAAAAATTTACTGAGTAAAAATTTAGTAAGTAAAAACAAATAAATAAATTAAAAAATAACACTTTTGGGCAGCGCCTGTGGCTCAAAGGAGTAGAGCATTGGCCCCATATACCAGAGGTGGCAGGTTCAAACCCAGCCCTGGCCAAAATCTTCAAAAAAAAAAATTGTGAGTAATAATTAATTCCTGATTTTTTTATGTGCTACCAAGAAAATATGAAATATTGTATTATACATATATAAAGTGATGGCAGTTTTCAAAAGCTGGATTAAACTATGCCTTAGTCTAAACTCATCCAGATTATACTGTTTTCTGTTAACCTTGCCTTTAGAATATGTAGGTTAATATCATTTGCAAAACTTTTGAACTTTTCAGTCATTAGCTTTTTTGTTTTAATACATTTTCAGGGTCACCTTCTTTCTTCTGCTCCAATACTCCAAGTATATAAATTTTCAATATTTTCTTATAGCCTTACAGGTTCTGAAGGCTCTTTTAATTTATATTTTAGTCTACTTTCTTTCTGCTATTCAGACTATGTAATTTTTTGTTTATTTTTCATCCAAGTTGACGCATTCTTTCTTCTGTTTCCTTATGGTGCTATTGGGTCCATATGTCAGGTTTTTATAATTTCAATTGTGATTTTTTTTATTTCTAATATTTCCATATTCTTCATTATATTTTGTATTTATTTTATTTTGCAGAGACAGGGTCTTGCTCTGTCATGTAGGTTAAGAGCCCAGTGTTGTGACCATAGCTCATTGCAGCCTTCACCCCTTGGGCACAAATGATCATCCTGCCTCAGCTTCCCTAGTAGCTAGAACTACAAGGTACATGTCGCAATGTCAGGCTAATTTTTGAAATTTTTGTAAAGACAGGCTCTCTCTATGTTACCCACACTGTTCTTGAACTCCTGGCCTCAAGTGATCCTCCTGCCTAAGCCTCTCAAAGTGCTGGAATTAGAGGCATAAGCCACAATACCCGCCTATATTTTGTGTTTCTTCTTCCCCTCCCCTCCCCTCCCCCTCTTCCCCTCCCCTCCCCCTCTTCCCCTCCCCTCCCCCTCTCTTCCTCTCCTCCCCTCCCCTCCCCCCTCCTCTCTCTCTTCTTTTTCTTTTCTTTTTTCTTTTTTTCATTTTTCTTTTCCTTTCCTTTCCTTTCCTTTCCTTTCCTTTCCTTTCCTTTCCTTTCCTTTCCTTTCCTTTCCTTTCCTTTCCTTTTCTGACAGAGTCTCACTATACTGTCCTTGGTAGAGTGCTGTGACATCATAGCTCACAGCAACCTCCAACTCTTGGGCTTCAGAGATCCTTTTGCCTCAGAATCCCAAGTAGCTGGCACTACAGGCACTTGCCACAATGCCCGCTTATTTTTTTTGGCAGT
>CAUYON010140902.1:0-16921 GCA_963573935.1 Arctocebus calabarensis
TTAGGATTTTAAATATTGCCCCTTTCCCAGGCACTCTTGTGTTTTACTTGAGACCTGCCTTTAGCCGTGCATTGTAAAATACACACTTTAACTGAAGCCAAAAGCATAAAAGTCTCTAGACAGAGCTTAAACGCTGACTTGCAAAATTAAAGAACATAATTTTGCTAAATCAGCTTGAATTTTAATGGTCATTTAAAAATATTATTTCACTTGCCCCAGAGAAATTTGTTAGGCAGGTTTACGGCTAGCTGACTTTAATGTTGGAATAAAATACTAATTATTGAAGGTTTTAATCTCAAATATAATCTACTGCAACCACAGAAATTTCTCTAGGACGGGGAGCAAAGAGAATTGTTATAAAGTTGTATTTGCAAAGCTACTGATTCTCAGTAATTTCTAAGAACAGAACACGTTACTTGGGTTAACTGTAGTTACCTTGTTGTACAGAACTACATCTCTTGAACTTATGTATTTTCTTTTTTAGAGACAAAGTCTCACTTTGTCACCCTTGATAGAGTGCCGTAGCATCACAGCTCACAGCAACCTCCGGCTCTTCGGCTTAGGCGATTCTCTTGCCTCAACCTGGCTGGGACTACAGGCACCTGCCACAATGCCCAGCTATTTTTGTTGTTGTTGTTGTTGTTGTTGCAGGGCCAGGTTCGAACCCACCACCCTCTATATATGGAGCTGGCGCCCGACTCACTGAACCACAGGTACCTCCCTCTTTACCAAAATTTTGTATCCTTTGACCAACATCTTCCCAACCCTATGTCTCTCCTAAGCTCCTTGGAAATATTTTTAATTCTCTGAGATCATAACTCTCAGAGAGGTAGCCAGCAGCCCCCCAACAAAGAAATATCCAGCTTTCCACATCAACTAGTGCCACTGGTAAGAAACTCTGCCTTAGTGAAAGTAAATATGTGTGTGTGTGTGTGTGTGTGTATATGGAAAATGTAAAAAATTCAAAAATCACAATTTAAGCAAGATTGCACTTCAAATCTCATTGTGCACCTTTCGATAATAATTTCTCAACAGCTTTTTAACATTGGCACACAGAGAAGATATAAAGTTCTCATTCATTTTAAGGAATGATCAAACAAAAAAACAGGTAATAGTGGTACGATCAGGGCATGAGCCAGCATTAAAGTGCAGTCTTCAGCATCATTTTGAAGCAGCGTAGAAGTAAACAGTGATTTGTTATTTTATTTATTTACAGAGCAGGGTGAATCTTGAAAATGTCATGCCAAGTAAAAGAAGCCAGACACAAAAATCCGCATGGAGTTTGATTACGTTGATATGAAACGTCCTGAATAAACAGGTGCGTGGGAATAGAAATCGTAGTAACAATTGTCAGAAAACGGACAGGAGAGGAACAGGAAGTGACTTGTATCTATTTTTTTTTTATTATTTTTACATATACATGTGTTTATTAGGTTTCCACTTTTTGCCTTCACAGAATTAAAAAAGCTTAAAATTTAATAACAATGTTTGAGATCAGGACTAGAAACAAAAACCTCGTAAAGAATGAACGAAGATAAATATATTCAGAAAAGAAATCAGATGATTGCTGCATCGAAATATTAAGCAATAATAATGATACAAAGAAAGTAACATTCCCGTTGTCCAATAAGAGTGCGTCTATTACAGAATGCTTTGACTCTGAGGCTCAGTATGGGGTCATAAGTTAACTTCTTTTAAGAGAGTTTATATCTTTTGTGTTTAGCTGGATGGGGCTGAAGAACATGCTTCTTAGCTTAGTAAAGTATCACAAGAAGGGAAAAGCAAGTATCCAATGTATTCAATGCCAATTTGAGACCAATAGAAAAAGAAGTACGTATAAGATTTGACATCATCTGTTTTTTGAAATTATCTTTTATTTATACATATCAGTTGTCTATTTTTTTGAGACTTGGAAAAAAAAGTTAACTGATGACTCCATACTGAGCCTCAGAGTCAAAGCATTCTATAATAGACATGCTCTTATTAGACAACGTGAATGTTACTTTCTTTGCATTATCATTATTAATATTGCTTAATATTTCGATGCAGTAATCATCTGATTGCTTTTCTGAATGTATTTGTCTTCCTTCATTCTTTACGGTGTTTTTGTTTCTAGTCCTTATCTTAAACATTGCTATTGTTATTAAATTTTAAGCCTTTTTAATTCTGTGAAGGCAAAAAGTGGAAACCTAATAAACACATGTATATGTAAAAATTTAAAAAATTTTTTTAAAAAAACCTATGTATTCAAGTGGGGGCAGGGGAGGAGGGCCAGGAAGAGGAGAAGAAAGAGGAGAATTGGTGAATTCTCACCGATTGGCCATAATAAAAGATTAAACAACGCACCCCCTGGGTGGTGAGCTCAACTTCAACTTGAACTCTACCTAACAAATGCAAACAATGTATCCAAGTGAATTTGGACACTCATATTCATCTGAAATTCAAAAATTTCAAATAAATAAATAAATAAAAGCTACTGCCACTAATTAAAATAATAATAATAATATACACACTACGTTATTAAAAGGATTCTAATTAAATAGAAGGAGGAAAAAGAGTGAAGTGAGTTAATGTCATCTTTGGAATACTGTTTTCTTCCCCTAAGTAAAGAAAATAGTGGCCCGGTGGGGTAATGAACTTCGAATATTACCAGGCAACAGATGGAGATTCATTCTTAACATTTCTGTCGTCGTTGTTATAAGGCAGATTCAGAAACCTTTTCCCCCACAAGCCTCATCCCCAACTTTACATCTGACCTAATATTTGGGGTTCCTGCCTCTTTCTTTCTCCTATGACCCCCAAAGCTCGGGCTCTGTACTTCATTCCCCAACACCAGGGCTGCAATCCTCTAAACGTCCTCTGCTGTGATTTGAGCACGACCTTTCCAAATAGCAGGTGTTACCAATGTGACAGCATGAAACAGTAGGTCTAGCAAGAGGTAATTCTCCCATAAGGATTCCCGCTAGATGAAGGGGGATCTAGGCCCTTATGAGAGACGCTTCTTTCAGGATTGCACTCTGTTGCATTTCTGTTTTCAGCGCATAAGGACACAGCACGTGTCCTCTCCAGAGCACACAGCAACAAGTCGCCATTTGGGAAGTACAAAGCCTCCCTCACCAGAAACCCAGGCCTGCCAATGCCTTGATATGGAACCTCCCAGCCTCCCCAACAGTAAGAAACAAATGTCTGCTCTCTGTACATTTCCGAGCCTCATGCTATTTCGGTGGTATTAAGAGTTAAGCTCAAGCGGCAAGTGGTTGACTCACAAGCCTCTTCCTTGTGAAGGGCTGACATCCTTATAATGCAGGCTTCAGAGGGAGGTCCGTCCTTTTTCCCTCCCTCTCCTCCCTTTATGAAGTCCGAGTATTCACTCTCTCCAACAGAGTACTCATTCATTCCCTCCAGATATTAGGGCAACAAGCACCACCTTGAAAGCAGAAAGCTTGTCACCAGACACCAAGCCTGCTGTCACCTTGATCTGGTCACCAGTGTGGGTGACTCCTGTTAGACAGAACACCTGCACTAAGTTACAAGAGGACGTTTTCTTACGTACATACAGACAGCAAGAGAGAAAAGGAGCCTGGAATTCACTGCAAGCTGGTCCAAGAAAGTTGCCATGGATGGAGGCATCTCTGCGGCGTCCCCTAGCAGCACCACTGAGGAATCCAGATAATAGCCCTCCCTGGGCTTCACACCGCAGGGGAGTGATTCACTGTTGATAAACCTCCTGCTTCTGCAGAGAACTGGGACAGAGCTCCGGCTGTCCTAGCCAATCCCTTGTTATGTGAGGATGTTGCCTTCCCAGCAAATTTAACAGCAAATGCTTTTTTTATTTTATTATTCCATTTTTGAGACAGAGTCTCACTCTGTTGCCAGGTTAGAGTGCTGTAGTATCAGCCTAGCTCACAGCAACCCCAAACTCCTGGGTTCAAGCAATCCTCCTGCCTCAGCCTCCTACGTAGCTGGGACCACAGTTGCCTACCTCAATACTTGCTAAGTTTTCTGTTTTTCAGTAGAGATAGGTTCTCGCTCTTGCTCAGGCTGGTCTCAAATGCCTAAGCTCAAGTGGTCCTCCTGCCCGGACCTCCCAGACTGCTGGGATTACAGGCGTGAGCCAACACGCCTCGTGTCATCAACAGCTATCCTTAAAAACTACAAGAAAGAAAAAAAATAAAAGAAAGAAAAACTAAAGGAAAAAAAAATGGGGAGAAACAGGTTGGTTCACAGCCACCCAAAGAAATGACTGCACTCTTAATTTACTCCTGGTTCATAAGGAAGTGACATTCAACTTGGAACCCTGCCTAATATAGGGAATTATTATCAAGACACTGGGAGGCCAGGTCAAAGCATGAACTTGACAATGAAGATGTGACCAGGATTTGAGGGAGGGGATCAAGCAACACTCCAAATGGCAGGCTCTGTTCCTTTGTCGAGGCAAAAGAATGCTAGTCAAAAGCATTTTATCAAAGTCAATATATTCCTTAAATGTTGCAGGAACAACGGGGAGCTTGGCTTAACAACTTACATCCTGAAGCATGAAGATGAATTGTTCTTAATAAACCTGCATCCAAGCTAATTTAACAACCCAGCTTTGAGCCACAGAGGAATTATTTTTGGGACTTAATGGGGCTTAATTCTGAACAAACATGTTCTAGCATATATATACCACAGAGCAGCTCTCTTTAAAATAATATTTTAGCGAAAATTAAGTGGAACTAAATACCTGATGTATTTTTTAGGGAATTTATTTATCTTCTGTACTCTGCCTAATTCAAAAAGGATTTAAGATGGTTCATTAGTTGGTTAATATCCAATTCTGTGCTTGAAGATGTTGCAAATGGGTGATTTCCTTGTATGTTTTTGTTTCCCTGGGATGACATCATTAATACTTTTCCTTGAGGGAGATTGGGTGCTACCTTATAGCACATTATGTGGGAAGTGGTTGACGGGCCAGGCCTGATTGCTCACACCTGTAATCCTAGCACTATGGAGGCTGAGGCAGGAGGACCAATTTAGCCCAGGAGTTTCAGGCTGCAGTGAGGTATGGTTATGTCACTGCCCGCTAGCCTGTATGGCAGAGACATATCATCTCTAAACAAATAAAAAGCAGAACGGCACCTGTAGCCCAGTGAGTAGGTCATTGGCCACATACACCGAGGCTGGTGGGTTCCAGCCGGGGCCTGCTAAACAACGATGACAAATGCAACCAAAAACAGCCAGAGATTGTGGCGGACACTTGTAGTTCCCGCTACTCCGGAGGCTGAGGCGAGAGAATTGCTTAAGCCCAACAGTTGGAGGTTGCTGTGAGCTGTGACGCCACCGCACTCTACTGAGGGCAACATAGTGAGACGCTTTCTCAAAAAAAGAAAAAAAGAGGAAAGAAGGCAGGCATGGAGGGAAGGAGGAAAGAATAAAGGAAAGAAAAAGAAAAGAGGAAAGAAGAAAATGAGGATAAGAATGGCAGGAAAGGGGGAAATAGGAAAGCAAAGTTGGAGGAAATTCTGACCACTCCCACCTGGCCTGAGAAAACGCAAGGAAAACATGTTTTCCTCGGTTTGGAATACTATTTTTAAAAAGATACACCAGCATCAATCTTGAGGAACGGGCAGGTGGCATGAACACAACTGTTGGGGTAGAACTAGTAAACAGTCACACTTCCATCCAGGGAGAACTCACCGTTATGGTTCTCTCTGGTTCAAAATAAAAGAGATTGTTCTTTCCATTAGGGAAACACAGGGTGAGTCCTTCAAGGTGTGAGGAGAAACGCATGTGGGACAGCCAAACATCACGGGTGATGGCAGGAGGAAAAGGATCAGTTCAGGAATGAGAGAAGGCAAAGCAGGTGTGCTGAGGCACCGCATTCCTGCTCTTTGTAAAGCTCAACATCAATCCTGGAGTCTTGAAGCCTGGGGCCGACACCTGTATCTTCCTTGGCCTCTGCCCTCCACCATATTGAAACCCAAGATCGTCTTCTTTGCCCAAGGTCATTTAGATCAAGACTATGGGATCAGGCTCTGTCTCGTTCGTTCTAAAACCTATTCTTGCTACCTTGTTCCACACCCTCTTTCCAACTCCCACCTTCAGATCAGACATTGCCAAGTGTCCAGCAAGAGTCCAAGTGAGGTGGAAAAGGGCTTCACCCCTGCAGAATGCAAAGAAACTCAAAAGAGGTGAGAGACACCCCCACAAACTCTCCTACTCAACAAGGGGTGAGCTGGTGTGGTTTGGCTTCCCTAACGTTGGTCCCTTCGTTGGAGATGGGGCTTAACGGGAGGTGTTTGGGGTCACGGGGGCAGATCCCCCGTGGATAGACGGATGCTCTCCTGCAGTGGGTGAGGGAATTCTCTGCTAGTTCCTGAACAGGTGGTTGCCGAAAAGAGCCTGGAGCCTCCTCTCTCCCCTCCAGTCCCCTCTCCCTTCCTTCTCTACCCTTCTCTCTCTCTCTCTCTGCACCCCTTCTCTCTACTGTCTCTTTCTTTCTCTCTCCCCCTTCTTTCTCTCTTTTCTCTCTCTCCCCCTTTGTCTCTTCTTTCTCTCTGTCTCCCCTTTCTCCCCCCTTCTCTCTTCTCTGTCACTTTTTCTCTCCCCTTCTTTCTTTTCTCCCTCTTTCTCTCTTACTCCCTCTCCACCTTCTCTCTCTCTCTTTCTCTCTGTCCCTCCCCTCTCTCTCTTCTCCTTCTCTCTTCTCTTTCTCTGTCCTTCCTCCCCTTCTCTTCTCCCTTGTCTTTTTTTCTCCTCCTTTCCCTTCCCTCCTCTCCTCTCTTCTCTTTTCTCTCTCTCCCCACCTTCTCCTTCTCATTCCCTTTCCCTTCCCTCCTCTCCTCTCTTCTCTCTCTCTTCCTCTCTCCCTCCTTCTCTCTCTACCCTTCTCTCTCTCTGTCTCCCCCCCTCCCTACTCTCTCTTTCTCTCTCCCCCTTCTCTGTCTTTCTTTCTCTCTCTCCCTATGTCTCTTTTCTCTGTCTCCCCTTTCTCTCCTTCCTTCTCTCTTCTCTGTCACTTTCTCTTTCCCCCTTCTCTCTTTTCTCTCCTCTTTCTCTCTTACTCCCCCTATGTCTTCTCTCTCTCCCCTCTCTGACTTCTTCTCTTTCCCTTTCTCTCTCCCTTCTCTCTCCTTGTCTGTCAGTGTCTTCTCCCTTTTCTCTCTCTCTCCTTTCTCTCTCTCTTTCTCTCTCCCTCCTCCCCTCCCCATCTCTCTTCTTTCTCTCTCCCTCTCCTTCTCTCTTCTCTCTCTCTCCCCCTACTCCTCCCTCCCTTTTTTCTGTCTCTCTCCCCATTCTCTCTCCCTCCTCCCCTCCACATCTCGCTTCTTTCTTTCTCCGTTCCCTTCTCTCTTCTCTCTCTCCTCTCTCTCCCCCCTCTTCTCCTTCTCTTTCCCTTTCTCCCTCCTCCCCTCCCCTTCTCTCTTCTTTCTCTCTCCCTCTCCTTCTCTCTTCTCTCTCTCTCCCCCTTTCTCTCCCCCTTCTCTGTCTCCCTCCCTCCCACTTTCTCGATTCCTCTCTCCCCATGTCACGTTTGCATACACCAACTCCCCTTTACCTCCACCCTGAGTGGTAGCAGCCTGAAGCCTTTACCACACACAGACACTTGATTTTGAACTGTCCATCCATGAGACTCATGAGTCAAATATGCCTTTTACTTTATAAACCACGCGTGTATAATGCGTATTCCTTTACAGCAAAACAAAATGCATTAAGATAGTCATTAAGATCAGAATTGTTCCAAAAAGGTGGTCTTTTCTTGTTCCCCGCACATGTAAGAAAACTGAGCACCAGGCTGTCCGTGACACGTAAGTTCACTGCTATATAGATAACAACAATTATGCAAGGGGACCCATTTATCTTCATTTCTATCTTTACAAGGGCATTAACAAAGCAGGTGTGTTCACAGCTTTAAAAAATGCTGTGCAGTAACAAGAATAAAAACCCACAATCTCTCATTTAATTAGCAGTCGAGTTATTGCAGGAAGGCTGAGGACAGAGAAAAAGTCTGTCTCAAGTCAAGGGCCCATGGTTCATTTCTTTTTTAGACTGCACATAAATCCATCTTCCATTGTACATGATAATTAGAATGCATTCGCCCAGCTGGAGTGAGACTCCTGCTACATTGTCAAATCAATCTTTGTCCACATAAAATCTTAGGCAGAAATCAGCCACTAAATCTTAAACACGGTGTCAAACACTTTGGAAAAAATAGAAAATAGATGGGTTAATAAAAGTAATACTTTATTAGTTGGGACTCTCTGCAGAAACATAGCCAATACAATGTAGATATTTGTGTGCATGTGTGTGTGTGTGTGCACATAAGAACATATATAATACATGTGCATACACCAGTGCCAAAAAAGTGTTCACATTTTAGGAAAGAAAAAGCTGTATGAAAATCAGACTACTCGAGTCATATTTGAATTCTGTAATTACAAGAAATACTCAAATGTGACTTATATTCATCTTTTTATCAGCATATATATATATATATATATATATATAGAGAGAGAGAGAGAGAGAGAGAGCATTGCAATTTTAATATGGGCTTGGTACCTGTAGCACAATGGCTAAGGCACCAGCCACATACACCTGAGCTGGCGGGTTCGAATCCAGCCTGGGCCCACCAAACAACAATGACGGCTGCACCCAAAAAATAGCCAGATATTGTGGTGGGTGCCTATAGTCCCAGCTACTTGGGAGGTGGAGGCAGGAGAATGGCTTGAACCCAAGAGTTGGACGTTGCTGTGAGCTATGATGCCACCGCACTCTATCCAGAGTGACAGCTTGAGGCTGTCTCAAAAAAAAATTTTTTTAATATATTTTTTTCCCTTCTTAGGATGTGCATACATATTTTGGGCACCCTCTATGTATGTTTATACATATGCACATATGTATAACACATTCTAAAAGGGTACCCAAAATATGTATACACATTCTCAGAAAGGAGAAATTCTCTATTATAATTGTATATGTGCATACATACATATGTACATATATATGTGTATTTATGTATATGTTTATACGCACACACAAACACACAGAGGTTTGTTAAAGTTCTTGTGCAAATTAAAATAATTGTATCTTTCTATGTATATGTGATAGAAAGAATTCCTAAAAAGGATTAGGAAACTTGATGTATCAAGGGTTTTGTTGTTGTTGTTGTTGTTGTTTGTCTTTAAAAATTTTATTTTTAGAAATTTAACTTACTTAATTAAAAATTACTTATTTTTAATAGGCAGGCATGGTGGCAGGTGCCTGTAGTCCCAGCTACACGGGAGGCTGAGGCAAGAAAATCACCTAAGCCCAGGAGTTGGAGGTTGCTGTGAACTGTGTGACACCACGGCACTCTACCCACAGCAATAAAGTGAGACACTGTCTCTACAAAAAAAAAAAATAATTCTTTTTAAGAATGACTTTTGACCCATAGCTTCACTAGAAGAGAAAATAAATTGTGTTGTTTGGTTAGTTGAACTAAAATCTACTTCTGCTGTCCAAAGAAGGTTTAGAACTCATTGAAGGTAAGAAGTACCACCCAGGAATTCCATATCCAAGTGGATGAAGAAATTTTAAAAAGCAGGTTCTGTCGATGGTAAGCTGTGGTGTGGTAGGTCACCTGTTACTGAAGAAACTGTAGAATTCACAAAAGAAACCTTTCTGACAAGTCCAAGGAAGTCATCAAAACAGGCATCACCAGACCTGAGGCTTCCAGAGTCTACTGTGGAGAAAATTCTGCGGACGAGACTTCACTCAAAAGCGTACAAAGTTCAAGGGCATCAGATGTTGTTAGGAGAGGATTTTCGGGCATGACTCACTTTGGGTTACCAGCTCAATGAAAAACTTAGCAACCCTGATGCATTTTTGAGTAATGTAACATTCTCCAGCGAAGCAACATTTGTCATTAGTGGTGAGGTCGACAGGCAGAATTGCCAAATTTGGGGAACTGAAAATCCACGCAGGTCTGATGAATGTGAAAGAGATTCTCCCAGAGTTAACGTGTGATGAAAAACATCGAATCGTGGGGCCATCCTTTTTTGAGGGACGTGTTGTTCATGAAGATAGGTATTTAGAAATGCTGCAAAATTAGGGTATTCCTCAATCTGAACAATTAGGAATGATGGGAGAATTTAGGGTTTCAACAAGATGGTGGTCCTGTCAGTTAGCTTTGCATGTTTGATGGTGTCTGCATGAGAAGTTCCCAAACACATGGGTTGGAAGAGGTGGACTCGCTTCTCAGACTCCATGTTTGGCAGATTTGAACCCACTGGATTTCACTCTTATTGAGGACTGTAGACGGAGGTCTTTACCTCAGAAGCCCTTGGGAGATATTTTTACAGACTTCTGTGGCAGCATTTCAGCCCTCTCTTTATTATACAGAGAAGGCGGATATTTCACGATACACTTGCTCGGGAGTTACAGTACAGCACAGTCATATCAATGCTTGGGTAGGAGAGAACCTCTGGTTGTCCATTACACGGGCAGAATCACTCACCCTGCTGGTTGTTATCTTATGTGCTGGAAACAGTAAAGGGGGTGTGTTTTCTATACTGGTTTGTCCTTGGAGCATCTCACAGGGTCAGAAATGATGCTGGCAGGCAGAAAGGACCAAAAATAGCTTGTAGTTTGCAAGTTTCTCTTGCACAAGGTATACAGGGGTCTTCATCCTGAAGGCATGATGTGTTATTAACTCCACTTCCACTTTTATTTCTCCCACTCTCAGGAAAATAGAGGGGTGGGGATGAAAGTCTTAAGGTTCTAGAAGCCCAAATGCCCATCAGCCCATAAATGGGTTAATAAGTTGTGGTGTACGTACACTGTGGAATACTATTCAGCCATTAAAAAGATGGGGACTTTACGTCTTTTATGTTTACCTGGATGGAGTTTGAACCTATCCTTCTTAGTAAAGTATCTCAAGAATGGGGAAAATAGTATCCAATGTCCTCAATACTATTATGAAACCAATACATATATAAACACACACTTATATGAATCACAAAACACGAATATAGTCTAGCAAGAGGGAAGGGAACAGACGGGAGAGGAGAGGGTGATTGGAGGGGTATTTGGAGGGATCTCACCTAACGTGCACAATTCAAGGGTATATTTCAAAATAACTAAGTGTAAATTTCTTTTTTTACTATTTTCTATTTTTTTGCACAGAGTCTCACTATGTCATCCTGGGTAGAGTCCCGAGGTGTCACAGGTCACAGCAACCTTAAACTCTTGGGCTTAAGCAATTCTCTTGCCTCAGCCTCCCAAGTAGCTGGGACTACAGGTGCCTGCCACAACTCCTAGCTATTTTTTGTTGCAGTTGTTGTTGTTTTTTTAGCTGACCCAGGCCAGGTTCAAACCTGGCAGCCTGGGTGTATATGGCCGGTGCCCTAAGAGTAAATTTTAAATGTCTTGCCACAAAAAATAAGTAAGCTAACTGGTGTTTATGTTAATCAGTTTGATTTAAGCATTCCACATTGTATATCAAATTATCACATTGTACCCCATAAATGCATACAGTTATGCTTTAATAAAAAATTAAAATAATGAAAGTCCTAAGCTTCTAATCATGGCTTGATCTTACACATGACCAAACCTTATTCACAAATCAAACAACCCTTGCATTGTTAGAGCAAAATGCCATCCTAAACCCAGTCTGCATCAGAAAATGTAGTCAAAGACCAAATATTTGAAGAAAATACTGCACAAACATCTCTATTCCTCTGGAAATTACAATCATCTTAGCCGGTGCTCTGCTCCAGGAATTTGAGATGAAGACCAAAATATATGGACCTTATACATATAACAGTATTACAAACACAATCCCTCATAATCTTCTATGCGTTTCTTATTGAGGAACCACTCTTTGAAAGCCATTACGCCAAAATTCTGCCACAAAGATTGAGAGGAGAAGAAATTGGAAAATGCTTTTTTTTTTCTTCCTTATGGCAATGTGTTTTAAGTGGTCACTGCACAGAGAAACTCCATACATGTGGTAAAATAAACCTCCACGGGGGTGGTGCCTGTGGCTCAAAGGAGTAGGGCACCGGCCCCATATGCTGGAGGTGGCAGGTTCAAACCCAGCCCGGGCCAAAAACTGCAATAAATAAATAAATAAATAAAATGAAATAAACCTCCATGGTAGGAAATGGAGCTGAGTGATGAAGAGGGAATCTGTGTTGGCAGCAACATTTAAGGTCCTCTGTCCACATATGTCTCAGGGAAACAGAAATGAGCCTGAGCCAATTTGCTTCCATTTTCGGTCAAGCTGGTTTAATTTTTTTTTTTCTGTCACTTTTAACAGAAGGAGAACTAACAAATACTGACAGAGAAATGAGAGAGAGAAAGAGAGACGGAGAGAAAGAGGAGTTCCTTAGTTTATTATACGATAAGATATTCTAAACATGAAAACCCATTAGGGTAATTGACTCAAAAGTCGCTCAAGCAGAACAATATTAGAACATTTCCTTTAAATAGGCATGAAGTTTGCACTAGATGAATATAACCACTTTTTAATCTAATCACACCGCAAGGCTTACTGTTATCTGTTATTAGTGAATAAAATGAGAGAGAATGAGAGAAGAAGGCAAATACAAAACAAAACAGCAATCTATTTTTACAGAGCCTGAGATTTCCCCACGATATTTTGCTAAATGGAAAGAAAAATGCTCAGAAATACTTCACAAGTCTTCACAACCCCGTGTCTCTGAGTTCGATCATGCATAAGAATAATAGGGCAGGAATCACGTGGCGTATATCACAAAAGATGTAAATAAAAGTTAAGGCATGTGGCATTTTATGTGTAAAAAAACGTAACAGAAGTGACCATGTATGTGTTCGTTTGCTATGTACTTTTTAAAATGAAACTATTTTTTTTTTTAGCAGAAGGAGCACTGAATTCTGAATTTTGCCACAAAACCAAGTTAAACAAGCATCCAATACTTTTTACAACATACTAATTGAAAAATGGGATTTGGAGTTATATAACTTTGAACAAATGTCACTACTCTAAAAAAGATATATGATTTTTTAATGATATTTGCTGATATTGTCTAGACTTTAATTTTATTATCTGTAAAACAGAAAAAAAAAAAATAGCCGCCTGATGAGAATTATGTTAAAGAGTTCGATAATCTACACAAAGCTGTAAACAGAATAAACTGCCGGTTAAGAAAATAATCACATACAAACATATACAACTGCACACATTCAATAATAGTAATTATCTACATGATTTTTATGCCCAATAGTCTGGCAAAACAACTCCCCCCCCCCAAAAAAAATTACAAAATGTATAAAGAAATTTGAGCCATTTATAATTCTCAGGGAGAAAAGGTGGTTAGAACTGGCCTTGGAAAACTTATCTACTCCCTGGACCTTTTAAGACCTTTCCCTTAACTGGGAGGCAGTGAGACCTCTCTCTACTTAAATGCAAAGCTTTTATTACCTGTGGGTTCAAACAATCCTGTGGTTTATTCTAAATGTTAACACCCTCCTGCTATGATGTGAGGACTTTACAGAGCTGCCATGGAGTCTGCATGAAGAAATGCTTTTTCTTGCAAGAATTGGTGAACAGAAATAGCAAAACGTTCTATTAAATCTTGCAGATTCAGCAGCCGTTGACAGGGAAGAACTGGATATCGATACAGAAGCCAAGTTTGTGTCTGAGTCCACCCTTTCCTCTCTGGGTCCCCTTAGGTGCCGTGCTGAGTCATGTGCTTTTAAATCATTATCTAAGGAGGACACTCCCACTGCCCTTGGGCACCAAGAAAGGTTGTCACTGATGTTTGAAATGTGATGATAGACAGTAATGGAATAATACAATCCATGTCAACCTCATGGTCCCAGGTGACCTGGTTAGGAGGTGGTTAGCACTCTCATGTTCGAAGGATGTTCCCTACGGTCAAATTTTGGCTTTTCCAGTCTCATTCTTCAACCTCTCATACCTGTTTTCCAACCCATATATTAGGAATCACGATATCCCTGACCTAAAATGTTCTTAGAAGGTTAAAATTAACAACCATATTAGAAGGACCGAGAGACATAGTCGGCATCTATGAAGCCCTCAGGAAAACATTGAATGTGTTAATTATTTTATCACAGCCCGCAGTGTTAATTATTTGAAATATTTTGTATCAGGTGTGTGACAAAGTAAAACAGGTGAACACTATAGTTGTGAAGACACACACAGGCCCACGTGGGTCACTGTTTTGGAACAGGAAGGACATTTATCCTTTATTGGTATGAACAGCAGTTTTGTGTGACTGCTGAAATAAATAGATGCTGATAGTGATAGGTAGAGATGGAGCTAGAGATATATGAGGGCTTCAAACGATGCAAAATTTATTGTGTTATAATTCTGCAGGTCAGAAGTCAGAAGTGGAGCCAGGGTTAAAATCAAGGTGTGAGTGTGGATGGTCGCTTTGGGAGGCTCCAGAAGAGAATCTGTTTCCTTCTCTCTTCCACCTCCTAAAACATGCCACATTCCTTGGCTTATATCCCATTTCCCCATTGTCAAATATGGAAAGGTCACATTGATTCCTTCTCATACTGACTCACTATGACTTTTTTTACATCCCTTTGTAAGGACCCTTGTGAAGACAAATAGGACCACCTAAAATATCCATCTCACTGTCTGAAAGGTCTCTTTAAAGTATGTACATACATATTAATTTCAGATTACTATGAGGGTACAAATGATCACCTTACAATATTTGTATTTGTTAGCGAAGGTCCCTGTTGTAGTTGTGCCCTGCGCCAAGGAAGTGTGACATGTATCCTTACATTGTGCCAAGATGTGGCATCAACCCCAGTGCCCATTAATTCATGAATGGATTGATACTCTACGGTATATGTGTACCACAGAATACTTTTCAGCCACAAAAATAGATGGGGACTTCACATCTTGTGTATTAACCTGGATAGAGGAACATCTCAAACTTCTTAACTGACTCACACCTGATCAGTGTCTTTTCTTCCGTAAAGTAACATAGTGACAGATGTTAGGGATTATAGTGTAGACAAATGTATGGACATCATTCTGACCACCACATGGGTATTAGGATGTGGACTGAGTCACTATTCTGTCCACTACATGAGATGAGGATATGAACGTGTTTGTAGACATTACTCTGTCTACCACATGAGACTAGGATGTTGACATCTTTGAGGACATTCTTCTATTGATCACATAGGGTTAGGACATCTTTGGGGACATTACTCTGTCTACCACATGGGATTGCAATGTGGACATCTTTGGGGATATTATTCTGACCACCACATGGAATTAGGATGTGAACATCTCTGGGGACATTCTTCTATCTATCACACTGGATTAGGATGTGGACATCTTTGGGGACATTTTTCTATCTACCACGTGGGATTGGGATACAAACATCTTCGGAGACATTATTCTGTCTACTACATGGGATTAGTATGTGGACATCTTTAGGGACATTATTCTCTCTCCCACATAGGGATTGAGATGTGGATATTTGGGGGGACATTATTCTGTCTACCATATGGGATTAGGACATGGACATCTTTGGGGACATTATTCTGTCTACCTCATGGTATTAGAACAGGCCCATTATTTTGTCTACCACATAGGATTAAGACATGGATGTCTTTACAGATGTAGTTCTGTCTATCACAAAAGAATTAGAACATGGGCATCTTTGGGTGATTTATTTCCTATGTACCACAGCACCAAATCAAATTGTTATCACATCAAACAGTCAATTAGAAGATCAAATAGTCATCACAGGAATAATTGCAGTTGATTCAATGCTCACCATGTATTACACTGTGCCAGGACAATTACACATACAATTTCACATAATTTTCCTCATAATGGTAAAAGGCATTTGAACCAGGAAACCCAAGTACACAAGAAAACATATGAGTGAGCTAACCTACAAATTCTGGCCTGGCTATTCAAAAAGAGCATAGTCTGAGTCATAAAGTGGCCATCAGTCCTACACACAGATGTGGAGTTTCCACAGGTTCAGTTTTTGTTTTTATTTTATTTTGCTTTTACATCCTGAAAGTCTTTGCAAGGGACGTTGCTTCCACCTCATCTCCCACAAAATTATATCTTGGATTTGTCACATTTGGGTGATTGACAAAAGCCTGGAAAGAACAAAGAGTCTAAATAGACTTTTCTCAAACATACAAATGGGCAACAGCTGCATGGAAAAATTACTGGGTAAATGCTCATCAAATCCATAATGAGATAACTCCTCATACTTGTTACAGAGGCTGTCACCAAAAGTCACAGCAAGTATTACAAGGGAAGTGCAGAAAAGGAAACCTTTGGACACTGTTAGTAGGAATGCACTTCAGTAAAGTCATTATAGAAAAGCGTATGCAAGATCTTTGGCAAATTGAAAACAGTCATACCATACAACACTGTAATTCCATTTATATGAATATACCCAAAACATTTGGAAGCAGAGGCGTGAAGTGATATTTGGACACACATATTTATATTAGCACTGCTCTCAAAAGCCAAAAGATGGAAGGAACCCAAGTGTCATCAATAGATAAATGGATAGGCAGAATGTGATTGATAGGTAGATATGTAGATACATAGATAGATAGATAGATAGATAGATAGATAGATAGATAGATAGATAGATAGATAGATGATAGATAAAAGAGATGGATGGATGGATAGATAGATAGATAGATAGATAGATAGATAGATAGATAGATACATAGATAGATACATAGATACATAGATAGATGAGATAGACAGATGGATGGATAGATAGATAGATAGATAGATAGATAGATAGATAGATAAATAGATAGATAGATAGATAGATAGAGATAGATGATAGATAAAAGAGATGGATGGATAGATAGATAGATAGATAGATAGATAGATAGATAGATAGATAGATAGATAAGTACATAGAAAGAAGAGGTGGGAGGATGGATGGAT